>JBBPPG010000096.1:0-51819 GCA_038091855.1 Leccinellum luteum | reverse complement strand
TATCGTGGGCCTGGGTGCCAGTGGGATGGGCAGAATATATCTTTTGAAGACCATCCAGATTTCAAAATGACTAGGTCTGTAAATTGTCTGTAGTATGCGGATCAACGTTTGACACATACTTGATCCTCTTTTCTCAACGCTTTCCATTTCTCAGGCTCTCTCACACATGGACATCGAATGATGACCTTGGTGTCACGACACAGATCTCGAGGTCGTGTGTAGGGATCTCGAGTGCTTGTGTGACGCGGGATCCGCTTGCTGGCAATTGTCCTTGTACACTCATAATTTCCCGATCCTCGAGGATGGGCAGACCAAGAGTCCCCACTGGGTTCGTGGGAAGCGACGGTAGTCTCAACAACTTTTCCGGGCGCAACAGTATCCTGAGGAGACTTGCTGGGGGTGTGGTCGGGTACGCCCTGATGAGTTACTGTTGGGATGAGATCAGAAAGTACTTCATCATCGGGTGCATTTTCGTTCAAGTTTGGATCAGCTGGGGAACCAAGGGAGGAGCGGTCAGAAACTCGATCAACGTGTCACGTTGCATTTCGACAGTCGGTACGAAATAGTATGCGAGATCATGATAGCAGATGACGATTCAGTTGCCAGTGCATCAGTTTGCTCTCGACACCGATGGGAGTGAGAAGGATATCATTGAGGTATGTTGACTGGTTGCTGCACGTTGAAGCCAACTAGTAAGAATTGATCGTTCCACGATTAAACCTGAGTCTTCCTAGCAGCAAATTATGCATAACTCTTCTGTATTTTAAATCTTCAGATATTTATATGGCTGAGCCTTAGAATGACATTGGTTTGTCAGTATCTACAAGATATGGGTGCGATGTCACCCAACGAGCAAGTCTCTGCTACTTTTTCTTGTCGTGCACAAACTATATCAATACATTTGAATCATTGTCGACGGCTACACACTGCCAGAAAAATGTCAACCGTTACAAAGGACTTATAAGTACCTTGATATAAATATAGCATGTGGCACAACCTTGAAAAGTACTGATTAGCGAGGGAGAGATGTTGCCAGTAACTACGACAACGAGAATAGTGTGGAAGAATAGTGTCAAAAGCTGGCTAGTTTGTACATTATTTGTTAATAGTGTTAACAATCCTCTGCCTGCTTATCATTAGAGAAAATATTATAATCCCTTACATGATCTTACACCGTTCATATTTTCATTGTGATATTGGTCAGATTTGTAAGATTACATAAGGGAAAATTGCGCTAGGGTGGTGGTCCTGATGAGATCGGTGATATGGAGGTGCACATCCGTGACAGCAGATTTGGATAGCCAACCCTCCTCTTCATCCTCTTCATCCCCTCAGGAACGCCAGACGTCTTCAAGACGTCAAAAATCCATTGTAAGCATGCGCAAGCACTCCATATCAGTAGCCCCGAGGGTCTGAAGACACCCGTCACAGTTTAGCACACTAAGTTGGGATGCCTTCAGCTGGAGCCTGTTCTCGAGTTTGAAGCCAACAGGGAGGTCCAGAATCCGGCACGTATGGAATGACAGATCCTCGAGCAATGGTAATGCAGTGATCGCACTCCAATGCCCCGCATCTACATACCAGTTCAAGACCTGGAGCTCGCATATATTCGTCATGAGCATCATTGCAGAAACATATTTTTTTTAGAGTTAAAGGATCAACTGTCCAAGAGTTCACGGCACGGGGCTGTGAGTTTGTGAAATGACATGCCCTTACTGTCTGGGCAAGTGTGAGCCTGAGTGTGAGAGGCTGCTCCTCTGCTATTTGTGTGCATAGTATGATATATCCCAGCAATGCCTTGTATGTAGGAGCTCCTTTGCAGGAAATGGAGCCAGAAAATTCCACCGACTCGAATACGCGTGAAAGGCAGACGTTGGCAAAGAACCTGCAAATGCAAGCAAGCTTGTGGAATGTCTTGATTTCCTCTGGTGGTGAGCACTCATTGGATGGGGCAATGAGTTCGAAGATGTGAAGATATATCTCGTTTGGTATGACAGGCAAGTCTTTGTCAACTCCCTGTCGCTCAGGGGCTGGATAATAAAGCAGCAAAATTTGAAGTGACAGGCAAAACAAAAAAGAATTGTGAACTCACTGGACCACTCAAAGAGAGACATGTCTACCGAAAACCAATTGCCACGCGAAAAGATGTACAGTTGTGTTGGGTACTTGGTGGAAGTTGCAAGTAATTTGGTGAGAAGCACCCGCCAATCAAAAATGGACCCAGGTCTATTGACGGCTAAAGAAGGGGCTGGAGGTCGAGGAGGGAGTCCAGCCCGTCAGTGCGGAACGGAGGATGAGGGAAAGAAAGAACCTGCCCTTCACTTTGTACAGACTAAAATTCTGAGGCGATGGCTCGGCTGTCATAGTCTGCTTTCATTGGCAAGCTTTCGGAGGTGCTCGACGATTCCGCGTTATCCATGACATTTCGTGCATCGGTCTCTCAGCTTCCCCTTTGGCACATCGGCACCAATGCGATCGCGTCGCAGTCGAGGCTAGCGCTGATTTTTATGATGGTGTAGTATGGCGGCGTAGCATTAGTGTTAATCTACTACTACTAGTATCCCCTATCCATACCAATATGCCTTTTGGCAACTTGATGTTATCACGCGACTACTCGATCAGCAACTTGAAGATGTTCTCGCAGTCACTGCAACAGGATCGGGCAAGACGGAAACGTTCATTCGTTTAATGCATCTCATTACGGTCTTATCCGTGCACCCGATTGGCCAAGGTGATCCACGGTTTCCCAATAACCCAGCCATGATCGTCATATGCCCGACAAAAGCGCTCGAGGAAGAAATGGTTAGATTTGACTTCGTTAACACTGGGAAAGTGCTCGAAAGTGCTCACCCTTAATCAGGAGTCTCGAATGCATGCCGCTGGCCTAACAATCTGTTAGGTTCATGTTCGTTTTTCCGTTAACCACACTGATGCTGACGCAGCCACTCACAGGTTCCACAGGGTGTGTCTTTTGAACCTGCATAACCCCATCCCGGACGGGCTGCTGACCGGTCGCGATCACAGTAAGGTATTCAAGCGTAATAGGTTGGTGCTCTTGTAAGATCTTCCTAACCGACGCCATGGTCGTTGTTCTAATGTCCTGCTATACTAGCTTTGTTTGATTCTTGGTTGACTTCACCGAGGTATGGAGACCACTCGCGTGCAGAACAGCCTGTTTCGCCTCACGATCAAGTTCGTCAAGCATGGTTTGGGCGGCGAATGATGTCAACGCAGGTCGGGAAACCATAATTTGAGAGTACGGAATGGTAAGGTCGAAGTCTGTTTCTGAATTGTGCGTGTTTGACGATTCCGACCACAGCGAGAGGATCTCCCCGACACCATATTTGTTTTTTCCCTTGAGAAACTTGTCTGTGTACGAGGTGCACGATCGACATTGGTCGCCATTGTCCGTCTGGCGAAACGCATGGTACAGGAAGTGTCCAAGGGACCAATCCACCGCTTTCAGAGCATGGAAAATATGTGCCAGCTTCTCCGCATCTGTTCGCCTGGGTGTATACTTCACCTGTTTTTCGCTAGGCTCGCTCTGACCAGTCATGGTAAATGGTAGGTCACCACCATGAGCACGAGAGGGCGTGTTTTCATCCTGTTCATATGGATGCTTGCGACGAGGAGTGAGCAGAGCACATGTCGTCTGGTTGAATGCTGAGTGGTAACTTGGTGATGGAGATTGAGCATGCGCAGAGCTAACTCGTGACTGCTGCGTGACTGACGGTGTACAATCTGGATGCAAATGGGAGGTCGCCGGCTTGGCCAGGATGTACTGAAGCTCATTCGAGAGGTGATCTAGTATTAGGTAGTAGTAGAAATCTGTCTATACTGTCTGTCTATACATCGTTGACATGACGTGCCATCGCTATGTCGGGCCAAGTCGACCATGTGGTCTCATCCATGCCGCTCATCATGCCGAGAAGCCTGACAGCCGACATGCGGTAAGTTCCGTTTTTTTTGGTACCACTGTACAGTGAGTGTACTTAGGCAAACACTAATTATTCGACATGGTTGATATCTAGAAGAAATGTTCAACGCTCTAAACATATTCATTTTCGATCGAAATTTATGCCTTTCTGCTCGTACTGATCCTGGAAAATGATTTTCACAAGGACAACACAATTTGACTTCTGCATATGAAGTATCAATATCATTTACAGGCCTGATACATCAAAGTATCATAACTACATTGCACGAGCCTGAGCATGATTCATCCTAGTACACATTCCGTTTTTTTTAGATGAAATGGCGAGCAAAAGCAGACCCTAAGTTAGAAGAGTAGGAACGACTGTCTTCCTACTTATGTAAGGGTCTGCATACGGGAGACTACAACTGTCAATAGTATGATGTGATTTCGTCCAAATATTTACAATGCTTCTCAAAGCTTCATCACTGTGTCCAACAGGACATGCAAAGTGCTCCCTTGCATCAAAGTAGTTTTGGGTGCTTTATATAACTTGCACAACAGACATTAAGTCGGTGCATTTTTTGTATTGTTGAGGGCACTCGACAGGGTCAACATAACATCATTGAATAGTAATTTTTTCACAAGGCGTGTTTTGTTTTATCATTTCCTCACCACATCTAGTGGGTTGACTGACAAAAGTTCCTTAGAATATCATTCTTCCAGTCACCCACCCGACCGAGTTCGTGCAGGCTGCCAATTGAAACGTCATCAATCATCTCCTAAAGTGAATAAAAGGGACCCAAGAACTGAATGGGGTGCCAGAGTCCCGAAGTTTCTGGATGGCACGGTGCAATGCTGCTGCAGCCTCCGTACTATCGGGAACCCGGCCAGTATCCTGAAAGAGGTGCTCGTACACATCCCTCGCCACCTTCGGTGCATCATTGTCCATTATCAACCACATCATCCCGACCATACCATCATACCCGGCAAGAAGCATCCCAGCCACGAGATGAATGGATTCTTCCGACAGCATCTCATCTCCTTGAGCAGTCTGACAGGCAGAAAGGAATGCAAGTCCGCCTTGGGGGCGGGATAATTGAATAATTTCTGAGAGCTTCAATCGATGATAGTTGGCGAGGCATAGACCGCTGTCGAGCAGTTTCCAGGGATCCTGTATTCCGTGACATGCAAAATGGACCCAGTGGCTGTTCTTCAACTTCTGCATGACATCCTCAACAGTGCCATCAGAGTTCTGGAGGGTTACAAAACGGGATTTGTCGGATAATTCTCTGATCGAATTAATCTCGTACTTGACCGCAACCAGTTTATCGAGTCCATCTGTTGGTGGCTGAGAGACGGCAAGTAGGCAAAGCTTGGAGGAGGGGTCATTCAAGTCGTTCTGAGGTGACGATGCGAGCGAACCCAGAGTCAACAAATAGGAAGATATAATAAAGTCAGAAAGTTTTGTGCCTGGCTCGGGTGTGTCATAAAGGCCAGCAGCGTGTATGGGCAAAAAGGAGAAAGGACCAGTCGGACACCAGAAAATATGGGTCATTTTATCAGTGTCAGATGGCGGACTCTGAGAACAAGTAAATTTCGAGTCGGAATGGATCTACATTGAGACTTTATATCAACGACTTACCGAAAAGGCGAGGGCCTGTAGAACGGGGTTTACAACATAAATTCAAAGGAATCCTAGAGTCAACTGGCACAACTTGTTCGGAGTATATTCAAGTTTTTCGAGTCGTTGTGACTTCACCAGTTTTGCCGCCCGGTCACTATCATCAATGAAATCTCCATGCAACAAATCAAGAAATATTTTCGAGAGGTCTATATCTTCAGAGGGCATGAGTTTGCAGAGGGCATCGTGGGAGAAAACAAGACAATGCTGCTCCAGCATCGCGCGGAGCAGTCTTCGTGAACCTTCTATATGACCATAACAAATTTCAGGGAGGGGGACGTGGATGACACTCTCCAACTCCACCATAACGATCAGTGCATTACATCTTTCTTTGCTGGTTGTGAGGTAAACGACTGGTCCTGAGATTGCCAAGGCAGCGAGTTCTTTGACTGTCTTCGAAAGCAAGAATTGGTCGAAACCTGGCAAGGACCATATCTGAAGGAGGAGTTTCTCTCGTTTGAGGGCAACATCGTGATGTCTTTGGATATCTTTCTCGAGCGATCAAGTGTCAGAAACTGAAATGTTCGCTGGCTGGGAGACCCAAGTACTACTAGCATGTTCCAGCTCCTGGGAGATTTCTTGGAATTGATGAGCAAGGGCAGGATGCTCGTGAGCCAGGTCATCAACTGGAGTACGAAGCTGCAGGAACTGAGTCCAAACGATGGAATGCCCTTGCTCAAGCCACTCAATAGCCAGTTCAGGATGATCAGCTTCAAGAGCAGCGGCAACTGAGTTACGTATCACATCAGCTGCTTCCACGAGTAGACGATAACGCTCGGTAACTGGAAGCCCAAGCCATGCCAACTGTGGGAGAAGGTCAAGAGCAGAAGCACATGCATCAAGGAGAGCAGTAGTATTTTTTTGAAGTTGCACACAAAAAATACAGCTGCGAGTGGCACGAAAGTAGGTGGAAGTAGGACCGATGGAAGCGTGACTAGCAACTGAAAAATTATAAGAAGCAGCAAGTAGATCAGAAGAATCATGGGAGTGCTTGAAATGGGCAATAAATGCATCTCCAAGGCCGTTCAATAAAGTTAGCTTGTTGGGATAGCTATTGGGTGTGAGTGTTATTGCCTCCTCCTCTGTGGAAATGGACCTAAGAATGTCCGTATGGTCATTGAGACACTCAAAGCAACTCAGCAATGACTTCCTGAGGTTGTTTAACAAACCTGGCTTGCCTGGATGGCTATCGGGTGTCAAACAGAGAGCCTCTTCAAACATCGAGATGGACTTGTTCAGATCTCCGAGGTCCCCAAGGCACTTGAAGCGATGAGATAATGAGCACCCAAGATTGCTCAACCAACTTGGCTTGTCTGGATGGTCATGAGGTGTCAAACAGACAGCCTCCTCAAACATCGAGATGAACCCATTTAGATCCACAAGGTCTCCGAGACACTCAAAGCGATAACACAACGAGCTCCCAAGGTTGTTTAGGTGAACAGACTTGTCTGGATGGCCATGAGGTGTCAAACAGACAGCCTTCTCGGATATCGAGATGGACCTGTTTAGATCCACGATGTCCCCGAGACACTGAAAGCAACAAGATAATGAGCACCCCAGGCCGCTTAAACAACCTGGCTTGTCTGGATGGTCGTGAGGTGTCAGACAGACAGCCTCCTCTTTCATCGAGATGGACCTGTTTAGATCCGCAAGGTCTCCGAGAAGCTCAAAGCGACAACATAACAAACTCCCAAGGTTGTTCAGCCGACCTGGCTTGTCTGGTTGGTCGTCAGGCATTAGAGAGACAGCTTCCTCTTGCTTCGAGATGGACCTGATTAGATCCGCGAGGTCTCCGAGACGCTCAAATCGACTCCGTAACGAGTTCCCGAGGTTGTCCAACAGAACCAACTTGTCCGGATGGCCATCGGTTGTCAGACAGACGGCCTCCTCTTTCATCAAGATGGACCTGTTTAGATCCGCAAGGTCTCCGAGATGCTCAAAGCGACAACATAACGAACTCCCAAGGTTGTTCAAACAACATGGCTTATCTGGGTGGTCGTCGGGCATTAGAGAGACAGCCTCCTCTTGCTTCGAGATGGACTTGATTAGATCCGCGAGGTCTCCGAGACGCTCAAAGCGACAAGACAATGAGCACCCTAGGCTGCTCAAACGATCTGGCTTGTCTGGATGGTCGTCGGGCGTCAGACAGACAGCCTCCTCTTTCGCCGAGATGGACCTGTTTAGATCCACGACATCCCCGAGACGCTGAAAGCGACGAGATAATGAGCTCCCGAGGTTGCGCAACCGACCTGGCTTGTCTGGATGGCCCTGGCGTGTCAGGCAGACAGCCTCCTGAAACAATGAGATGGACCTGCTTAGATCGTCGAGGTCCCCGAGACGGTCAAAGCGATGACATAATGAGTCCCCGAGACTGTCCAAATAGCGTGGCTTTTCTGGATGGCCGTCGGGTGTCAGACGGATAGCTTCCTCTTGCATCGAGATGGACTTAATTACATCCGCGAGGTCTCCGAGACGCTTAAAGCGACAAGATAATGAGGACCCTAGGCTGCTCCAACGACCTGGCTTGTCTGGGTGGCTGTCGGGTGTTAAACTGATAACATCTTCTCTCGTCGAGATGGACCTATTTAGATCCGCGAGGTCCCCAAGACGCTCAAACCGATCCAGTAACGAGCCACCAAGATTGTCCAATAGAACTGGTTTGTCTCGATGGCCATCGGGCATCAGACAGAGAGCCTCCTCAAACATCGAGATAGACCTGTTTAAATCCCCGAGATCCCCGAGGCGCTGAAAACGACGCAGCAACGACCTCCCGTGGTTGTTCAAGCGATCTAGCTTGTCCGGATGGCCGTCAGTTGTTAGACAGACAGCCTCCTCGAACATCGGGATGGACCTGTTTAGATCCGCGAGGTCCCCAAGACAGTCAAAGCGACCAGATAATGAGCACCCTAGGTTGTTCAACCGATCAGGCTTGTGTGGATGGCCATCGAGCGTCAGACATACTACCTCCTCCAACATCGAGACAGACCTGTTTAGATCCGCAGGGTCGCCGAGGCGGTTGTGGTCCAACAGAGACAGCATGTCAGGATGGCTATGGGGCGTGAGACCCACGGCATGCTCGAACATCGAAACTGCCTCGTGGATATCGGCAAGCACGCCATTGCGTTCGAACCGATCAGATAACAGCACCCCAAGGTCAACGAGTAGTGCAGGTCGGCGAGGATTCCAGTATGATAAGTTCTGCAGCAGATCCTGTATCTTCTGTATCACATCGTCGTCATTCGCTTGCTCTGCCAGTAACGATCCAGCGTCTCCCGCCTCCACCGATACTGAAGCTTCGGCCACCTGCAATCCGAAAAGTCCTGCCTGGTATCCATAACTTTCTGTCGCCGAGGCCTTCACCACCCCTGCCAGTAAATCCCTTGCTTCCTCCCTGTCAAATTCGAAACCTCGCTTCTGGAAGCAGACAAGTAGTGCAAGACCAAGTTCCAGTACCGTTGTGCAATGATCCAGATGATTTTTGCTCCGAAGTCGTAGAGCATCCCGATACAATCCGATTGGCATATCTAGGTCAAGATATCGATTGTTGGCTTGGCAGTCGATGAACTTTGCGTTTGCCAAATTGAATAAAACAGCTGAGCGATTAGGGTGATCTATGGGGCAAATCTCCTGGACACGCTCGAACGCCTGGATGGCTGCGTATAGATCCATTTGGTCCGGCCGCTGGCGATAACGCAGGAGAGCACAATGGCCCTCGTCAGTAAACTGTTCCAGCACGTTCATTTCGTGTGACACCGTTAGCTATTACCATAGGTTCAGAAAACGACTAGTGCCATGAACAGTCTGCTTACGTCGAGTTTGGGACAGGATCCATTCATGTCACAAATGCGTCGCTCCGTGATGATACGAATGGACGAACACGACGGTAAAATATCGCCCTTCTGCGCTATACAATCGATGACTACGAGATGTTAAGGGGAGCGTGCGGAAGACAAAGGAGTTGCTTACGCTGAAGCTGTTCGTTCGAGTGATGGAACACTTCTCCTACAGTAATCTTGAATTGATGAAGCAATTCTCCGTTTCCTAACCTCGGTCCAAGCTCGAACGATGCGTAGACACTGAAAAAAATGGATGCTGCTTGATTTGATGGCCTTGACAGCCATTCAATGAAAGTGATAGAAATCCAGCAAAATATAACGCACAAGAGGATGTCTTCATCCCATTCTACAACGTCCTTCGCTGTCAACACGGGTTTGTTCGATGTTTGTATGGTCCTTCCATCGACTTCTACGGTAACATGGAAGCCTGCTGGCATCCGACGGAGGCCGCATGCAACGTTCGTGGCACGTACAACTACAGAGGTGTGTTTGCAATGTCTCCATGGATGTCATAATTGCTACGCACGTGTTATAAAGACATGTTCGCATTTATTGTTGTGTGATGAATGCGAATCCGAGTTGCGCAATCTCTTTTGTCCTTGAGTTGCCGGGCTAGAGGACTGGATATCTTGATTCATGACGTCTGAGAGCCCACAGAGAAATGTGGGCGGGTTCTGAGTGATGGGAGAGTGGGTTCATAAATACTATGTAGTAAGATGCAGTGTTCATAAATGAACGAGATCCACAGCAAGAAGTTGAACACACCGCAATACACAGCCGTTCCATCACCGGAAGGAGGATGGCATGATTCAAGAAAGGATGGTGAGACGGTAATACTAGTCAAATCCTCTGTCACAACAGTTTGAACCATAACGCATATTTGTGCCGCGGCTACAAGTACTGAAGTAGCGTTGGGTACTTTGACCCAATCTTAATTACATAATACTGAGCCAATAAGTCTACCCATCAGAGGACGTCTTCCTTGAAGAACCGCTCGCGGGGGACGAGCAATAAGACCGAACGCTTGTACGGAAAGTCGAACACCTGCAATGAACGAGTAACCATGCCATCACCTTTGTATAGTGTGTTGATGTCGCTCACAGTTTCTATATGCATCTTGGTGCCTAGAGCAACTTGCACGATGGCTCCATTACTGAGTTTAGGCTCTCCAATCGCATTGTCTGTTCTTGGGTCCGCCAGAAAGATGTAGTGATGGATCGAGCGGAGCCACGCTTGTGCTACCATGGAAATGTCAGGACCTATTAAATGTCAAAGACATGTCCAAGTTGCGACACCCACCTCTCTCCCAACCCCTGAACCGCTCCTCTCCGACGAGTACGTGTATGCCTCGATCCCAGTCCTTCGCACCCCCTGGAATGTAGGTCGCAACGTGGTTCTCCTGCGAGGGCACACACGTGAGTGAACGCCCACACCTGTCATACTCTCCTCACCTTGACATAAACGAGCTCCAAATATCCCATGAGCTCACTATTCCAACTCATCATTATCGGAAGCACCGCAGGGTCGTTCAAAACACCCTGCATGTATCGCCTATGCTGTTCGAGAGTCCCTCGTTCGTTCCATCCGCTGTCTACACGGTCGTCATTGTGCCATTCGTGGAACGCTTGTAGGTGAGGGGTGACTTGGTCGTCTTGACCGACATCAAAGTAGGTCAATTCGAGCGTCTCCCTCACCTGTGGACAGTAACGTCGATAGAGCACTTCTCCAGGCAGTGGTTTTGGTGGTCGCAGTGGATGCGCGGTGATCACCAGCGGAGTGCGAGTGAACGACTGAACTGATGGGAACGGACAAGTGGCGTGTCGAGTCAGAGAAGACGGAGGTGGCAACCAACCGCGCGTGTGGTATCCATGCGTCCCGGCGCCTTGCCAAAAAGTGGTTCTCAAGAGGAACAAGTCATCGCCGTCCGCCAGCTTGCTGAGTGCAGTCCTACCCAAGCCCGAACGGAGGATATACTCGCAAAGGTCTGTACGATTCTTGATATCCGGAGAGAGCACGATCGGGATAGTTTCTTGTTTGTGGTAGCGGACGAACAGGGTGTATACGATCGCCCACATGTCCTGTATGGAAATCTGGTGCGTGGTGGGAGGGTGAATCCCCAGGACGGGGTAGCTAGGGACATGAGTCGCGGTCTGTGCGTGCGATGTACCGGCTGCAGACAAAAGCAAGGCTGCTGTGCGACCCAGAGATCGATACGTACACACAGGGACATTGTTCACTCGAATCTCTGCGCTCGGTGAGCTGGATGAGTGTGTGGTGTCTACCTTTGTCTGATCAGGGAGAAGAAACGCATCTATTTCGCGATTCGGACTCAAGAGTGTGTTCTGCACGGCCTGTAGACGCGCCCTAGCGCGAGACATGACGATGATGGTGGTGATGTGGTCTAGTCTTGGCATCTAATCTGATAACATACTACTAGCTTACCTCAGCCACCCTAACAGAAAAAAAAAAGAGAGATACTTACGCCGTCTCGACAACGATGCCGCCAAACGGTTCAGCTCAAAACGGAAGCGCAGAGACGCCTCTCGAGACCGCCACCCTACCGATCGTAGGCATAAATTTCGGAAACTCTTATGCGTCCATCGCCGTGTTCACAAAGGTCCGTCCAGCGCTTTCCATCGCTCGTGTTCACAATCAATAACATCTTTCCAGGAAGGCGTTGCGGAATGCATAGCCAACGAGGACGGCGAACGTCAGATTGCCTGTGCGCTGGCTTTCCAGGGCGAAGAGATGGTACGCCATCTCTTCTCTCATTCAACGTGACTTGACGATCACTCGCGATCACAGTACATCGGAAACCAAGCAAAGCAACAGCTCGTCAAGAATGCTCAAAACACCATCACTGGCTTTCGCAACCTCCTCGGAAAAAAGTACTTTCACCCTTGTTTGTACGACGCCTCTCGCTCAATACGTCGACAGGTTTTCAGAGATTCCTCAAGACAAACTGTCCGTGTCTACCACCGTCATCCAACATCCCTCTCTCCCAGATACGCCCGCCTACAAAGTCAAAGTCCTCCAACCCGCTCCATCGCCGATACCTGTTACCGCCACCAACACACCTGCGGCCTCGCAGGTGGCCACCCCTCGTTCTGAACCAGTAGAGGTGGAGCGCATCCTCACCGTATCCGAGGTCACCACTATCTTCCTCAGCTCCCTGTGCCAGTCCGCCCAAGACTTCCTCGGCAAAAAAGTTACAGGCGCGGTAATCAGCATACCCTCTTGGTTTGATGACGCACAAAGAGCAGCCCTCTCCAGGGCCTCCGAGGACGCAGGAATACACGTCCTCCAGTTCCTTGACGATTCTGGTGCGGTCGCCGTTTGTACATCCGACAGCGCAGACGGCGTCCCCAACGACCGAACACAGCTCATCGTCGATCTTGGCGCCTCCTCTCTCGAACTGTCCCTTCTCTCCATTCGCGAAGGTCTCGCATATGCACTGGCCACGCTCTCTGACTCGACTGTCGGTGGAGACGAGATCGACTCGAAACTCATCCGATTCTTCGCCAAGGATTTCACCAAGAAAACCAAGATGCGATTAACAGTTGCGCCAGCCACAGAGCCACAAGATAAACGCGCAGAGGCTAAACTCCGTCTTGCGGTGGAGCACACGAAGCGCACGTTGAGCGCGAGTCCGGGCGCCGCGACGTGCTCGGTCGAGTCACTCAAGGATGGCCTTGATTATACCGGGTCCATCAACCGCCTCCGATTCGACATGGAGGTGCGGGCCATTTATGACAAGGTGTATGCCAAGGTCAAGGAGTTGGCAGAGAGCGCCGAGATCGATCTCTACGATATCGACGAGATTGTGTACATCGGCGGGTCTGCCTCACTGCCAGGATTGGATGAGACCCTGTCTCAAGGGTTCGCCGAGTCTATCATCACACCATTCAAAGCGGGTACTGTCGTCGGCGGGGGCGTTGGTGACCCAACCACGATCCTCGCGCGAGGATGCGCCCTGCAAGCACACCTGCTCGTGCTGCTCGCCCAAGAGTCGTCCGAAGAACTATTGAACACGTTTAACAAGGAGAATCAAGTAACAAGTGTAGCTGCCACTAGCCGGACGATCGGACTGCTCGTGCCCCAAGAGGACGCCGGATCACTAGGGGGTATTTGGATACCTCTCATTCTCAAGGAGACGCCTCTCCCTTGTCGTAGAACGTTAGCGTTCGAGGTAGATGCCAGTGCGGCCGATACAAAAGTTGGTTTCGAGCTGTGGGAAGTGAAGGAGGGCATCAAGATAGACCATGTCAAAGCGCCCAAGCTCGAGGAGGAGGAGGAGGAGGAGGAGGAGGAGGAAGAGGAGGAAGTGAAAGAGAAAACGCTAACCAAAGAAGCTTACTTGGCCTCGTTTTCATTGTCACCTCAAAATCCCATCAAGGGCAAAACGACAGTGCAGGTACAGGCCGTTGTATCAGGCACCGGTTCTCTCGAAGTCAGCTTCCGAGAGGTCACAAAAGACGGCTTCGGGGAGGCGGTCACTACGACGATTGCAGCACCATGATGGTACGCCCTCATCCGTCGTTCGTCGTACACACGTGACACTTCTCTTCAGTGATTGAACTATAGACGCACGGCACTAGAGTCATTCCCCGATATCCTCATTCCAGTCCTGCGTTCGCGTAGAGTTGTCATGCAGATTTCATGCAGTGAAACATTTCGTCATTGGCTTACCTCTGGCTTCTCCTTGATATACTGACTCATGAGCGCTTTACATTCCGGGTCGTCCAAGATGACGACCTCGACGCCTCTTCTCTTGAGCAGCTCTTCGCCGCCTACCCAGTTCGTATTTTCCCCGATCACGACACGGGGTATCTTGTTGAACAAGATGGCGCCTGTGCACATGCTACACGGACTTCAGATGTGACATCAGAATCTTGCGCAAGACCTCGACGACGACATGCGCACCTGAGGGTCGTGTACTATGTGGCCCGTCCCGCAGCATCAGTTAGTCTCGTGTTGCAACGAACGAACGAACGAATTCCCGGCGTGCGATATTGAGAAGCGGAAAACGACCTACCATGGTCGATTGTTTGTAGACGGCTGGGCGCAGGCGGCCCGCGTCCTCGAGAGCGGCCATCTCAGCGTGCAGCGTGGGCGACGATTTTTGAACCCGTTGATTGTGTGCGCACCCCAGGATAGCTGCATTGACTGCGTCGCGCGAGGTGCCGTGGTAGACGAGGGCGGCGCCAATGGGGACGCCGCCTTCGCTGTAGCTCTTGCGGGCTTTCGCAAGCGCGGCCGCGAGGCCAAGGTTGTCGAGATCGTTTGTGGGGGGTGCCGACATACCAGCCAGTTGTCCTTGAAGTGGAAGGTTTGGTGGGTAGAACTTGAAACAACTGTTCGTTATCAAGATTTCTCATGCGTTCTTCGTTCTTCTCACTGAGAAGATTGATAACGATCTTGCGTTTTGAAAAGGGAATCATCCAAGTTGAACCTCGAGCCCGCGTTTCATTGTAGTAATTGCCTCGATCCTCGAAACAAATATTAAAAAAAGATCGTCGTGGATCCAGAAGAGATGTCAACTCACGGATGGTGACGAAAATAAAAACGAAATGCCCTGAGCAAGGCTCGAACTTGCGACCTCAGGATTGCCCAGGAACTATACCTGGTCATACGAACGTATGAGACCTGCGCTCTAGCCAACTGAGCCATCAGGGCCACGACTGTTTGAGGATAGTAATGAAATCGAGTCGGACACGGCATTATTGAATTGTTACTCCCACTTTGGCAAGGGTAGCACTCAACCACGTTATCATATTTAACAACAATATAATATACTTTCCTAAGGCGATCGTCGCCGAGATCTAAAAACTAATTTTAAAGTATGTCCCCGATGAAAATATCATCCACGTCCTTCCAAGGTCCCCCCTCCTTCCACGCCCTCTCCCGTTCCACCCAATATTCAACATCATCGCCCACGCGAGAAGGCGTCCATACACGCTCCCCGGTGTCGCCATCCGTTTCCGCAGTAAACCATCTCGGCCGATGGGATGGTAGTCTTCCGTCCTCTCGCGCGCGTCGTGTGGCTCGTTGTTTCTCTTCTTGTTCCTGCTTCAGTTCATTGGCGTGTTCATACTTGCCCATTTCGAACGCGCGTTGGTCGGGCCGCAGGCGACAGTCGGTAGGGCAGAGGAAGGGTTTGAGTGTCTCCACTGGACAGTCGTTCAGCGTGATTGCATACGGCGTGAGGTTGAAAGGCGCAGGTGGCTTATCGGAGTTCCTCCACAATAGGATATACTCTGCCATGTAATTCGGCGAAGTAGGGGTGCCGACGGTCGCATCAGGGTGCAGGTATCCGCTGCCAGTGCCGACAGCACGACAGATGAGCTGACTGTTCCAACGACCGGCGATCTCATAGGTGATCTCGCCGTCCGAATTGCTAACTGATCCAGAGATCTCGTATGCGTCCTTGCCCCGCCACCCTCTAGGTTTGAACGTGAGAATGCATCGATCTCCAGTACGATGATTTGTGACCTAGATTCAACTATACTCAATGATGCATAGACCAAGACGGTATGAAGTACTGACAATCATGTCACCATAGTGATCGATGGTAGGAGACCCAAGAATGAAGCCAGAAACACTCGTAGTAACCTTTTTCCATGAGTAGTGCTCCACTACCTTTCCCTGGCCCCCAACAGTCGTCTTTTTGGGGTAACGTGGTGCCCATTCTTCGGGTAGCAGAAGTTCGGCGTGCGCAACGCCAGTAGGTCTGATCTCAAACGACTTGCCCATAAACCTATTCTGAGCATCAACCTACAGAGCAATTAGTCTTGATATGTCCACTGAAGGTCAGACGCGTACCTCGCCATAATAGTGCCAATTGGGGGACTCGGCCCAACATGCAGAAATTGGCGGGTGATGACTAACTTGCTCAGACACATATCGATAATCCTTGTCTAATCTGACGTATTCGAATGTTTCACTCTTGGAGATGTAAATACATATTCGGGCGCAAATGAAACGTCTTACTCACAAGCATAGGGTTGAATGGCTTGGCTATGCGGCCAACGGTTGATGAATAGTTAGACATCGCAAAAGCGGCAACAAAAGCTATGCGTCGGTGAGGGTCCTTCTGTTGGACAGCCACGTCAACTATGTACAGATGAAAGGGTCAACAAATCTAATCTACAAGAAGGAACACGAGACACTCACGGCATTCAGAAAATTCCATGTCCTCCGCCTAGAAATGGGGTGAGCTTACGTTACGGTGCAGGGGGATATCCATTTACCATTCGCTGCAGCATGCTCGTGGGTTCGTTAAAAAATACAGGGAAACTGATCTTCGTCAAATCCTTTCCAATGCTGTGCTTCAACACAGACCAAAGGCTGGTAGATGGACGGTTATCTTTCCCAATTGGCAACTCGGTTCTTAGATGTTGGTATCCTAGGAAAGGCTCCGAGTCAATGGCAAACGGCAACCCAGTTGTGGAGTGGGTGGGGCTAGTAAGAAGTTCGCTGACAATAAGATTCGGTAGATTGCCCGACTCGATGGCATCGAAAAACTCGTCTTCTTCATCTGTGTCGTGCATGTCCTCGATCTCATCAACTGTGGCGTAAGATGGTGACGCCAGTCGTGATATCCGACGTTGCGTGGGAGTCAAAAGTATAGGTAACTGGGAACCATCAGCATCGGGGACAGGGGATAGTGAAAGGGGGGGCGTTTCCACCGCGGTAAAGAAAGTAGAGGCTTGGGCAGAAGGCACGGCAGATGACGTAGCGGCTAATGAGAGTGGTCGTTGCTTTACTGTCGCAGACCCAGTGTCTTCAAATCCCGCAATCGAGAACCTACTTCCACGTTTGCGAGAGCGAGCTCGAAGCTCTTTCTCAAGTACCTCTCCCTCGCGTACTACGGTCTTCAAGCTTTCTTCCCATACCATCTGCCGTTCGCGCTCTCGCTGTAGTTGTGACCTCCACCATTCCTCTCTCTCTCTTGTCATTTGAAGGTACTCGTTCATCATCGATTGGACTGTGGTAAAAGACTCTTTGACAGCGTCTCTGAGTTCTTGTGTCCGTTGATGTGCCTCCGATGGTAAGGGTAATCCAGCAAGCAGCTGTACAGTAAGCTCCATCTGCGCCGCAACAGAGTTCCCGTGCAAATCGAAAGTGCTGCCGTGAGGGGGTTGACTTTGTGTTACTTCTGATGCCGACGAATCGTCATGACGGTACACTGCTTCTTCATCCTCTTCCTCATCAGAGGCATGTATACTGTCCTTGGATGTGTCACGGCCAATTGGAGTATCATCTGTTGCATCCAGAAGAGATCCCTGGTCTCCCCGCAAACTATGCGTCCCGAGTTCTCTCATTGTAGATACCCCTGACTGAAAGCTAGTCCGGATCTTTGTTGGGCGCAACGCACTCCTGTCGCTTTCCATACTCTGTCGACCTGGAAAGGATTTATCCGGATCGCGTCGGTACCATTCCATACTCTTGTTGATCGCCTGTGTCCATCGTGCTGCTTCAACAGGATGGTTCGCCCGTATGTACCATTTCTGTATTCCTGTCGTATGACCACGCACTGGCGCAGAGTAGACTTCAAAGCGTGTTTTTTCTTTGCCCGTACCAGGTTTAAGACCAGCCGTCTTCATCGAAATCGCGCCTCTGCTGGCAATCTCTTCGTCCTCCTGATGTCTGTAATCTACGGAAAACCACGTCATAACTGCTTTACGGCAACAGAATAATCACACTAACATGAAAGAATACCATCTTTGAGGACGAACCATCGAGTGTTGTACCCTCTAGCAACATTTGTATATTTGTTCAGGTACCCCTTCAAGACAGGCGGTTCAGATATAGGCACATCGATCAACGACTGATCATGATTCGCAACTAGCAATGCTTCAGAGAAGATTTAGAAGAGGTGGAAGCGGATGCTCACACTGACGCAAGAATACCCTCACACGATCATCCTTGCTTAATCCGTCATAGACCATCTTTCCTTTCCGATCTCGCACGAACACATCTGCTCCCGCACGCACAACAAGTTCAATTAGCCGCAAGTCTTTCCGACGTGTCGCCTCGTGTAAAAGTGAGGATCCGGTCGTGTCGTCGAGATAAGAAAGATCGATTCCCTTGACGCGCGGTGATTCCAGTAGGGATACGAGGGCTTGATTCGGTTGGGTGTTCGGAGGGGTGAGTGCATATGAGTGTAGCAGCGATCTGTATGATGCGCTTAGGAAAGATCGCGAATCTGGAGTAGATAAGGTATAAGGCGAAAGGTTGACTGCAGGGAACTCACCATTCAGGACCTGAATGACTTCCTTCCCCTTTGCAACGTCTTTGCATGTGCGTCCGTGACTATCACGGAGGGTGTCGTCTATCCCCGGCTGATCGAGGAGGAGAGACACGGCCTCGGTGCGTCCAAGTGACGTCGCAAGATGGAGGGCAGTAGTACCGCTCCCAGGTGGATGTGTACCATTTGGTGAAATGGCTCTGTGTGACAAGAGGAGCTGTATGGTCTCCACTGCAGATGAATCTGTAAAACGAAGTGACACTGGCCGGAGACACTGCAAGACACACCAGAAGCGCAGCGGATCGCGAGGTGCAAAGCTGCGGCACCCGTGTTTAGTTCACCGTCGATTGAGTTTTGCCTCTCCTTGCTGATTTCGGTCAAGAATGGATGAATAAGGGCGGGGTCGCCTAGGAGGTATTCATCAGTAACCCAGTATCTGCCATACCATGGTGACCACATACCACTTCTGAGAGCTGAGAGCAACCTGACTTGCTGTAAGGGCTCTGCCGGGCCTGAAAGTGTTCGAATGGTGAGCCACGAATGCCAATCGAACTCAATACAACCGTATACCTGACGACCGAACACTGAGGATAGAAGGGCTGCCGCGCGAGGACATATTTACCGAGATTTCGTTTCTGTAGGATTTTGAACTTGTAGAAGTTGCTACCGCGACTCGGCGGACAAATTTGGACGACCCGCGCTGGTTGCTGTCCTGTCAACAAGTTACTGAGCAGCAGCCAATTTGGAAGTCCACGTATGATGCCAACCACGTGACCTCTTGTGCGACGGTCCTCGGAACCGTCAATATACTTAAAGGGGATGGGGTGCAATACTACCCACTTTGTTACTCAGGACATGACATGAACCTGGACCTGGGCCTGGACGCTACAGCAAATCGGAGTCGGCATTCGACATTCAAATTGATATTGAATCCGCAAATGTGGAACACCCAGTTGGTGTTCTTAGTTACCAGGGCTTCCATGCAGCAAGTTGAAGATGAGTCAACACCGGGTAACTTATGATTTAGTACGTGGTGAAGTGACTATTGCTTAGACTATAATACATGCATTAATTTCTCCGAGTCCGGTAGATCATACATTTTCCTCCATCATGATTTTCGCATGCATGGACGTTGGACACGGACCACGACTTCAACATCGTTTTCATTTGGTCCTCGAGCATGACCGTCAGCCACGCTTCAAGTGTTTTTTTTCGGGCCTTTGTGTAGTCCAGAAGTGATCATATCAGAGTATTTCTTCCCTCATTAAAATAAGCGAGACGACTGCGAAACAGGCACTACTAGTGATTGATCCGATTATCTTTGTCTGAACAACATCTTAACCCATTGAATGAGGTTATTAGACACGACAAACCTCATCGAGGCTGTGGGAATGCTGGTAAGTACAGCCTGATACCTGAGGCGTGCAACTCAAGTCCTTTTAGATACAGGTTTCCCCGGAACCAAGCCCTACGTCTGTTCAATAAAGTGAACCATGTTGGTGTAGCTATGGTACGGTGACTAGAAACCCTAGTCCAGCAGAAGTCTAGAACTCATACATGCTGTCAGTGGCCAACTGTTTCAGCCTGCATTCTCGCGAGTATCACTGGCTTCCAAACTTGAACTCGGCTACTATCTCTGAGATCGGACTACATTCCCGAAGCCTATGTGAGGCAGAATGTGAGTATTCAACTCAGATCAAGTCCGTGTCTGGTCGATGCTGATTTTACTGTACGGCATTGTCGCAGATTCCTACTACTGACCAATGCTATAGGCTGTGTAGGAGTCAACTTTACGCCGCTCACAGCCAAGGTTTCACCACAGGGGCACTCTTTTCTCGGTTCCAATATTTCCCATGCCATATGGTTGTTGATAAGACCGAGACCCATCGGACGACAGATCAGTGTGCACCCTGAGGCCATTGACTCATGAGTGCCTGAACTTGGATTCCATTCTTCAAGGCGGGTCTCTCAGGGATTCCCTATCTCTCTCTCTTCTCTTTCATGATTCCCCTCGGCCAGCTCATCTGGGTGTCTGTTCAACCGCTCATCCGGTTGTGCGTCCAACTGACCTACTATATTTCACCCAAAAAGCTAATCACAACATTCCACAAAGGTTTTGTTGTGTTTCAGCCGGCTTTATCGCAGCCAAAGCGGGGCTTTTCCCCGCTATGGCAGCCCGCACAGCCGGACAACTTGTACTCGTAAGTTAGTTCTCTCGGAAAGGCACGTTGACTAAGAACTCCGGGCAACAAAGAATATCACTCTGCCAAGTCTCATGTTCTCCAAGATCGTCCCAGCATTCAGTTCGTCGAACATCGGTGTACTCGGTGAGAAATCGCGTCGTTCTCGAATCATATCAGTAACTACCACGGATTCATCAGGCCCTCTCATCTTCGTCGCATTGTTGTACGAAGGGATCGGCATCGCGATGTCGTGGATAATCAAACAAATATATTGGGTTCCACATCGCTTTCGGTACGGAATCTTGGCCGCCGGTGGATGGGGCAATGTTGGGGATATTCGTAAGTCCAGATCTACTATCACACGTTCAATTTCCCGTTGATGACAGCACTTCGATATCATTAGCAACATCCGTCGTTATGTCCCTCACGGCTTCCGCGCCGTTCAATGGCACATCAGATCAAAATTTGGCAGTTGCCTATTTAGCTCCCTTCTTGCTCGTATTTCTTGTATGTTGGCCTTAAGTTTTTTTAGTTTTACTTGATGGGATATCATTCAAATCAGATCACACTCTTTCCACTGGGA
Source organism: Leccinellum luteum (assembly GCA_038091855.1). Classification (NCBI taxonomy): domain Eukaryota; kingdom Fungi; phylum Basidiomycota; class Agaricomycetes; order Boletales; family Boletaceae; genus Leccinellum; species Leccinellum luteum. The sequence continues at coordinate 30,370 of JBBPPG010000096.1, read as the reverse complement.
GGTTCCAACTGGGTAGCAATGGATTTCCAGGGACCGGATGTTACTGGTGAGGCTGTGCGGGAACGATTGAAATCAAAACATAAACATCTCGGTGCGGCAACCGAGCGTGCGGTTGTCTCGTTCACGAGTTTTTTCTATTGTGGAAGACCTCAGGCCGAGAACCTTGACTACGACCACGAGATGGGAGACACCTCGACCCCACCCCTTGATTTACATGATGCTCCTACTCCGACGGCAACAATTGTGCAATGCACCACGGAAACGACAGAAAATAAAAGTGAACTTGAACCACCTGTTCGCTTACGCCGTCGTCTCGCTCGATTTATACTCAGTTTCCTTCAAACACTCGTCATGCCTTGCTCTCTTTCCATCATCGTGGCTTTTATCATATCGATCGTCCCCGTCCTCAAAGCATTATTCGTTCCTGGTGTGCCTGGAGTAAATATGCCACCTGCACCAGATGGTCAACCCCCACTTGCTATCATATTAAACACGACGACATTCATTGGGGGTGCTTCCGTTCCGTTGGGACTGATGACCCTTGGCTCGGCACTAGCAAGGTTAGAACTTCCCGAAGGACGCCTCCGTTCTCTTCCACTCGGAGCTGTGGTTGCACTGGCCATTGGAAGGATGGTTATCATGCCCGTCTTTGGCGTACTCATCATTCAAGGATTAACCCAAGTGGGGATACTAGATGCCAACGACAATGTACTACGATTCGTATGCATGTGCGTTATCTCTCTGTGTTCCCTTTCGCGCAAGCTCACACCGCCTTGAATGCGATCATGCAGATTTATGTCGTGTTTGCCAACGGCGACAGCTCAGGTACGTGATCTCGTGGCATGCGGTACATCATAATGATGAACTCCTCTTCCGCGACCAGGTTTTGTTGACGCAAGTATATTCTGGAACTGGAAATGCGACACATCTCTCGGTGTTTCTCATTCCACAATACTTTCTCATGTTCATCACGATGACTGCATTGACAGCGTACGCGTTACATCTACTCTATGGCTGAACACGGTATATCATCATTGTAGCCCTCGTTGGTCTCTAGAAGGAGAAAAAGAACTTCATTGTTCATTGAGAAGATGGGGATTTTATGGGATATGTGTCGTGTCGATCGCGTTGTATAATATTCTTAGGTGATGGAGATCGATGTTTGTGGATATGTATGTTTTCTGGTGTCCGTGTCCCAATGTTATTCGAGTCGAGAAAAAACGAGGGTTAGTTCATACAACCAACCATGGTGGCATAATCCTTGGATGTCCTTGAACTCATTCGCGGCTCTCTTTGACTCCGTTCAAACTTCAACAGAACTTTCGAGACTATGTACACCCCTGCGCACAGTTGTCACGGTACAGTTGGCATCAGTCACTGAGGTATCTATGATTCAGTTCGTCCATTACTGTCGCCCTCCTTTCCGCTGACTCCGGGATCGATGTGGCAGATCTCATCGAGACGTTTGAGTCCCCTCGTTCGTGCTCTACCCGGCGCACAAAATCATTTCGCCATCCTTTATCATTTGGACGGATGGCCGACCTGTTCAACATCCTCGTGGAGGCCTTCAAGTTCTTGTGGTTGTCGTGCTCAGATCCAGCGGAGAGCTCGAATCACAATCGTATTACGGACGCGATCAAGTCGCCAAATCGACGACCAGTGAGAGCGTGAGATTACTCAGCGTCGAGTCGCGGTCCACGTGAATCTTTCTCCTTCCCTTTTTATTCCGAGTTCATAGTACATATTGACTAATCTTGGCCGGCATGGATCGGTTCTCATCCGTCGACAATGAGACCATCCTGCACACACTTTTCCAGCCGAACATCCCCACAGATTACAGTGATAATAAACTTGAATCTCCCCACCGGATAATTAGGTTTCCCGTCGGGCGAATCTAATTTCATTTAAATCGGGTACGAACTTCCGGCTTTCCACTTTCCATACTTATCTTTTTTTTGCAGATGTTCCTCCATTTTCGCATGCATGGACACGGGTGTGACACGACTTCAGCATAGTTTTTATTTGGTTCTCTAGCATGACTGCCACATGCGGGCTGATCACATGTTTCGTGATGGGTTCGCCTACCCCCGATTCCACTCCTCAAGAGTTTTTATTCCGTGCCTTTGTCCAACCCAGAAGCGTGTCTCTCTCCTTGTCGAGACAAGCGGGACGACTAGGCACACTAGTGATTGATGTGATTATCATTATCTTAATTCGAATGACATCTTAACCCACTGGACGAGGTTATCAGACAAATTTGACCGAGGCTGTGCGGTGGTAAGTATAGCTTGGTATAGATTTTCCCGGAATCAAGCCTTACTTTTGTTCTCGTAGCTATGGCACGGTGACTAGAAAACCTAGTCCAACGGAGGTCTATAACTCTTACCACCATGTAAGTTATGGCCAACCGATTCATCTTGCATCTGGCGAGTATCACTTGCTTCCAAACCTGAGCTCGGCTAGTAACTATCTTTGGAGTCGGGCTATGCTCCCGAAGCCCATGTGAGGTAAAATATGAGCATTCAACTCGGATACAGTCCGTGTCTGGTCGATGGTGCTTCTTGATAGTATTGTCGCAGATTCATGCTACTGACCAATGCTATAGGCTCTCCAAGAATCGACTTTATGCCGCTCAGAGCATTTCACCAGAGGGGCCACGCTTTTCTCGGGTTTAATAAATTCCCATGCCATACTAGTACGGTTGTTGATAAGACCGAGACTCATGGGACGATAAATCCGTATGCACCCTGAGGCCATGGAGTCATGTGCATGAGCGCCTGAACTTGGACTTCATTCTTCAAGACGAGTCTCTCAGGGATTCCGCAACCCTTTCCTGTTTCATGATTTCCGTCGGCCAGCTCATCTGGGTGTCTGTTCAACCACTCATCCGGTTGTACGTCCAACTGACCCACTCAAAAAAAAAAAAACTAATCAGTCTTCCGCAAAGGTTTTTTTGTATTGCGGCCGGCTTTATCGTAGCCAAAGCGGGGCTTTTCCCCGCTATGGCAGCCCGCGCAGCCGGGCAACTTGTACTAGTAAGTCAGCTCGCTCGAAAAGGTACCGTCGACTAAAAACACTGGGAATCAAAGAATATCACTCTGCCAAGTCTCATGTTCTCCAGGATCGTCCCAGCATTCAGTTCTTCGAACATCGGTGTACTCGGTAAGAAAGCGCAATGTTCTCGAATCATATCTGTAACTACCGCGGATTCATCAGGTCCGCTCATCTTCGTCGCATTGTTGTACGAAGGGATCGGCATCGCGATGTCGTGGATAATCAAACAAATATATTGGGTTCCACATCGCTTTCGATATGGAATATTGGTCGCTGGTGGGTGGGGAAATGTTGGGGATATTCGTAAGTCCAGTTCTACCGTCACACGTTAGATGACATCACCTCGATATGCATCAGCAACGTCCGTCGTTATGTCCCTTACGGCTTCCGCGCCGTTCAATGGCACATCAGATCAAAATTTGGCAGTTGCCTATGTAGCCCCCTTCACGCTCATATTTCTTGTACGTTTGCCTTGAATTTCCTTAATTTCACATGATGGAATATCATTCAAATCAGATCACACTCTTTCCACTTGGAGGTTCCAATTGGGTAGCAATGGATTTCCAGGGACCAGACGTTACTGGTGAGGCTGTACGGAAACGATTAAAGTCAAAACAGAAACATCTTGGTGCGGCAACCGAGCGTGCGGTTGTCTCATTCATGAGTTTTTTCTATCGTGAAAGGCCTCGAGCCGAGAACCTTGACTGCGACCACCACGAGATGGGAGATACCCCGACCCCACCCCTTGATTTACATGATGCCCACACTTCGACGGCTGCAACAATTGTGCAATGCACCACGGAAACGACAGAAAATAAAAGTGAACTTGAACCACCTGTTCGCTTACGCCGTCGTCTCGCTCGATTTATACTCAGTTTCCTTCAAACACTTGTCATGCCTTGCTCTCTTTCCATCATCGTGGCTTTTATCATATCGATCGTCCCCGTCCTCAAAGCATTATTCGTTCCTGGTGTTCCTGGCGTAAATATGCCACCTGCACCAGATGGTCAACCCCCACTTGCTATCATACTAAATACGACGATATTCATTGGGGATGCTTCTGTTCCGCTGGGACTAATAACCCTTGGCTCGGCACTAGCAAGGTTAGAACTTCCCGAAGGACGCCTTCGTTCTCTTCCACTCGGGGCTGTGGGTGCACTGGCCATTGGAAGGATGGTTATCATGCCCGTCCTTGGCGTACTCATCATCCAAGGATTAACCAAAGCGGGGATACTAGATGCCAATGACAACGTACTACGATTCGTATGCATGTGCGTTATCTCGCTGCGTCCATTTGGTGCAAGCTCGCGTCATGCTGAATGTAATCATGCAGCTTTGTGTCGTGCTTGCCAACGGCGACGACTCAGGTACGTGATCTCGTGGCTAGGGTTCTTTATCATAATGATGAACTCTTCATCCGTGACCAGGTTTTGTTGACACAAGTATATTCTGGAACTGGAAATGCGACACATCTCTCGGTGTTTCTCATCCCACAATACTTTCTCATGTTCATCACGATGACTGCATTGACAGCGTATACATTACATCTACTCTATGGCTAAATATGGTGTATCATCATTGTGACCCTCGTTCTCTGGAAGCAAAAAAAAAAAAGAACTACATTGTTCTTTGACGACATGGAGATTTTGTGGGATATATGATATGTCGATCGCGTTGTATAATATTCTTAGGTGATGGAAATCGATGCTTGTGGATATGTATGTTTTCTGGTGGTGTATTCCCAATGTTATTCGAGTCAAGAAAAAATGGAGCTGGTTGGTTCATACAACCTACCGTGGTCCGTGGATGTTCAACTTCAAAGCTTCACGTACACTAAGGAGCGAGAAAAATGACGTGGAAAAGATCACTGTCGCTACAATATGTACAGTTACGAAAATAAATAAAAAAGGAGCAAAAACAACGAGTCAATGTCAGTGTGTACTGGGCACCCGGGTGCAGGTACGAAGAGACGCTGATCGCAAGGAACTAGAATGATTGGGGTGGAATGCGACCAATCCGAGGTGGTCTCTCGCAACCGTCTCACGATATCAATCATCATCGGCCCGCGATGTTGACCCAACTCAAACTACCGGTGATATAAATTTCGTCCTGTACTTGATCTGTCAAGTGCATCGGCATCTGCGCCTTATTCGTCGTGTGTCCAACTTGTAAGTCGATTCTTGATCGTGCGACGCCCGTAAAGGATCCTCCTAATTTATTTGAATAAACTGACTCACCTTTGGTAGCCAGCTACTTAAGAAACCCTCAGATCCCCGCCAGTCACCAGCGAAGACGGTGCGGAGACGGCGGGAGTAAATTGTCGCATTCTCTCATGCGATGACTAAGGGAGAAAACGACGGGATGAAGGGTAACCTCGTGCGTGGTTCGAAGAAGAATGCCATCGTTCTCCACAGAGGTGAGGGGGTCCAATGCTGTTCGGCTCATACCTTCATCCTAGAGTAGGAAACAGAATAAGGTCCATCATGGCCTCTGTTCGGATACATAGAGGCGACGTTGGAAATATTCAACACGTACAAGTTTTGCCTCAGGCTCCAAGTCTATCTTTTACGAAATGACAAAAATACAACTTGCCGTCCTCAACAACATTCAATACCTGTAATAAGAAGACTGACCATAGCAAGCCTCGACATTACTACTCACAGAGGTCTGCCATTGGAATACGGTTTTCTCATCCAGATAAGTTCTCGAGCTTATAGCAGATCCATGTTGTGAGTCTTGATCGATCTTAACGCAGTAGTCATCCAGAGCAGGCTGTCGGCACAGTCGTAGAGTCGTACGACGCTCGACGTATACGGTCGAGAAGAACTTGAAGAATCTTCCTTTGTATTCTATATCCCAAGAGAAGCTGTCAAGCACGGACCTGGATTTTACCCTGGCAAGCCCTCATCATTTGTTCGTCAAGGTGTTCCTGTAACCTTGTTCAGGCACACCATCCAGGCCCCTGCCCCTGCGCGGCGACGGCGTTTCTTGTAACGTAAAACGGCAAAGGGAGACGGTAGATACAATTGTAAGTCAGCATCCGACAAGATAGGATGTGCCAGATCAGTCCCCTAGCTAACTGCTGAAAAGATAGAGTTTATGTACCTGTACGCATGTGTAACATCTCATTTACGCAATCCCGGTCGTGTGTGCTCTGTGCAGTAAATGATTTCTTGTGCCCTCGTGGTGCATAGATCTTGTAAAGAGCGGTCAAGAGGACTCGAACAGCAAGGAATTTGAAAAAACTACTCTTGCTGGTTGTCTGTCAACATAGCTTCACCGTGACCGTACTACTCATTGACAGTGGTGCTTCTGCTAGACCCTAGAATTTCGAGGGTATCTAAATTAGTAATGTTGCTCGATTTTTTGAACACTAGAGCTAAACGAGAGTCTGACTTCCCTCCGAAGCCAGGTTCCTTCTGGACGAATTTTGAAAAACGGTATCCATGCATGCCAACAATGCCCTCGACGGGCCTAATAATGATCCGCAAAAACTAAAGCTTACCTTTGCGACTTAGTTACTTGACGAAACTCGCAAATACCCGAAAAAGGGATCTTCTCCGAGTGAATTCGTCCAGATCATCCTGTCAACCTATTTTTTGACCTTCCCAATAAGCACTGTAGTAGTGGGTCCCATATACAATATCACAGGTACTTGCGGTATTATGTGCACCACCTTGCTGCCGGTGTATATAGCGAGCCCATTAAACTCATCGATTTATAACACCATTTATGAACCTCGTTGGAAAATGGCACATTTTTGGTGCTTCATTTGAAACCCGCGCCGCTGTGATCCGAAGTTCCCGGAGCGGTGATTGGCGGCGGCGGCGGTTCTTAATCAACTCAGAGTTTGCCTCATTAAATGACACTCCTTAGTAGGGTTTCCAAACAGGGGTCCCATGTATGTGGACGAACCGGCTGCAGCATCTGGTCGCGCTGGCAAAATTTGCATGACTCTAAGAAAGGACATACAGTCACTCACCGATACTATGGCTCAGAATACCCTCCTTTATGGCACGCTCGGTATCGCCGCTGGTTCATGAGAATGCTTTTGTTGATGCGGCAGCCACATTAAATTGATCGTGATGTGGGAAAAGGGTCGCACTGCAAGACCCTGGCTAGGGAAATGCAGACTCACATCGACGCTCCACGACAAAATGACCGGCTCAAAATTCTCTCTGCCACGGTGTCTCCCACGATAATTTTTCAGCGTCAAGACTCAGTATCGTGAAGTTCCTGCAACTTTGACAGCGGATACATACCGACATAACTTCGGTCTCACCTTGGGTATGATGGGCTGCCGGCCCGGGGCCCGGGTGGCACATGAGGCTCGTCCCCGATATGATATTTTTGCAAAGTTGTCGTGGCTATGTATTACTTAGTGCATGAATTATATGATTTACCAAGACGCACGTCACTTCGAAAGGCTGGAATTTGGATAATCATGCAAAAACTTGAATGAGGTCGAAGACTTGATGGCACATATGATCCTTCAAGCCTCACCAGTTTCATCATGAAATTGTAGACTTCATTATGTAGACGGCCAAAGTTGCTTCGTTGTCGCAATGACAAACTAGGCATGCATGCGGAATCAACTGATTCGACAGGCCTGGTTCTGGTTGGCATTCTTTCGAAAGAATGGAAAGGCCTGGGAACCTCGGGAAAAACTAGCCAGTAAAGAATCCGACAGCTTACCATTTCACCTTTGATCAATTCTTCTCAGAGCGGTGAGAAGACTTTGACTTGTAGCACCCGCTTCCAGCCCGATATGGTCGGCACCATGCGAGGCGCACATGCTACGATTATGTTCCGGTTTCACTGGAAGGGCGGGAGAAAGCAGAAGACGGACGGGAGCGCAGAGAGTTGAAACGTTAGGCTCATACGTACATCGACGCATTAGAACCCATGCCCGCTCGAGGCCGAAAGGAAGCGCTGGCGTCGTCAATACCGCCTGATGGCTGGCAAGGTCAACCACGATGAGGACTTGGAGGACCTGTGAATAACTGAGAGAACTTGACTAGCCTTAGCTTGCCTAGAGTGCTCAATTGGTAAACGCACTGCATGAGGGGAGCTGGTGTAGTAGAAACTAATAACTGTATCCGGTTGCATAGGATTAACGCACATATAGATTGGGATCAGTCCATTTTTTTCACGAACATGGCGACATTAGCCACCCACCTCTCTGCCTCTCAAGTCCGATCGAAGGTACCTTAGCCATCAATATAAGCTGTATGCATGGCTACATTGAAGTACCGAACGGCGAATCTTACTGGTCAAAACATTACCATGGACCATGGAGATCTCAGGGCCCCGAGTCAGGGACACGCATGATCCGTCAAGAAAGACAAAAAGAACAAAAGAAAAAGATTGGAGATTGGCAATACAACCGGTTATGTACTACCCGCGCGTGTTGATTCGAGTTTGGGATGTGTAACGACGCCCAAGTTCGGTAATCTCGACTCTATACATAGCACATGACTATATGTGGCCAGTCAACCAGTTGTTCGCTCGGAGATGGAACTTGGTGATGGGCCTGCTGTACGTATGTGAGGCGGGTAAATGACGAAGTTGGTGACAAGTTTTAGAACAGCTCAGGTTGGGGAAAATTTAGCTTGGGCACCAGTACTCCCCAGATACGTAGTCAAGCGTCATTCGTAGGATGATGTGGTTACGGGTGGTTACGGGTGGCACGCAATGCTTTAGGTCACTGAATGCAGAGAATGATGTGTCGATTGTCTGACAAGCATGTTCAAACACGATTCAATATTGTTGTATTGTTGTATAACAAGGTTGAGAATGGGACAGCTTCCGGCGGCTGTTCTTGATCCTAGTACCTACATGGGACGTCAAAAGCAATGTGCTCAGTATGACCAAACTGAAGATTGGAACTTGAGTGAGTACCATTCTCATCAGCACTTCAGTGTCCAAGTTCTTCAACTCGCCGTTTAACCTTTTCTACATTATGTAGGCACTAGTCCAGATTCACTCGAAGTATTCCCATCCGTTAGATGACCGGTATTGGGTAGTCTGGAAAGTGGAACGATCGTGATACATGCGATGAGTCGGGAGTCGGGCTCGGGACTGGTATACCATAGGATGGACCATTCGAGCAGGTCGCGTGATCCCACTCGAGAAACCAACTGAGTCTGTGACAACGAGAAGAAGGTCTCACATATTCCAGGATGAGGTGGATTTGATACAGCCGCTTTGCATGGAACAATTCCCATGTCAATGGGAATGGTCATTCAGAGTTGTGATCTTGGATCATAGTAGGGCTTCGAGAACTACTGGAACACATGAATGGCAAATCATATAACTGCGAGATATAGTCTCTGAAGCTGGGACAGGTTTGAATGATGCTCTTAAGTATGCTTTTGCAGCAATTGTCCCTGGTGTTCCGATTCGGAACACGACCCGGAGGAAACAATCTGAACACTGACCTGCCTGGCCCGTCTGTCAACACCAAAATTAAAGGAACTGGGTACACTTGCCTGGTCAGGTACCCGTAGCCTCCGTGACCTAACCGACGTCGACCCTACTGCACCGCCGACATTGTGACTTCAAACTTGAAGGGCATGCTGACAGGGTTCGCCGCCCTAACTACGGGATGGGTGAGAATTGGAGAACACATGTCAGGTCCAGGGCCAGCATTGTAGGTGAACTCGGTTGTGCGTTGCACTGGCAGGAAGTCATAATGGTGGCCATGCCAAAGAAACGCTGTCAGGGTCAGCCTACCGTAGCTGAATTCGGTTGTGGTTGAGTGACGGTGTTGCACTGCCAGGAAGTCATAAGTAATGGTGGCCACGCCAAAGAAACGCTACTACGGGAAGGCAGTGCTGGTGCGTCTCTGGGATACATTTAACTATTAGCATGCTGGCAACACAGCGACTCGGATAAAAACCTTGTCCAATATTGAAACTCACTTCTCTGAGAATCTAGAGAAATCTGCAGGCGGAGATTTTGCGACTGCCGTCTTCGAGCAATTTTTTAGTTCGACGCACGGGACCGAGAAGCTGATTTTAAGCGAAAGTTGACCTTGCCGACTAGCTTCTGAAGCGACGCGCCGACGACCTTGGCGCATGACACGTGACATCGCCAAGTCGACCAGGGAAACTTGTCTGTGCGCGTGGGTACCAAACACTTGTAAAATTTTCCATTGACGTCGCTGCGACTCGATTGGTCTACCAGATAGTTCACCCTTTGCTATGACAATTATACCGATCAACCGCCGCACAACATAACCAGTGAGCTGATGTGACGGTACGGCTAAGTCAACATTGACACACTGGCAGGTCCCGATCACCGCTTAGTTCGCTTAGCACTAGGTTTATTTTCATTACGTACCTAGAGTTCCTTCGGGCATAGCATTGCCGTGTCAGCATTTATTTGCCCCGTAATTCAATTCGGCAGCTTTGTCTTCGAATGGATAAAAGGCTCAGAGGGCACATTTGTTGGCACCTATTGCCCTCTCTTTTTTCTTCCCTCTATCTACCATCCACTTCCACTTCCAGATCACCGTCATGTCCGACGTCGAGAAAGCCCAAACTTCTCAAACCCAATTCATCTCCAACTACGAACGGCCTGCACCACGCACAATCAAGGTTGCCAACCCCGCTGCGCTGTAGGTTCAGCCCATTTATCTACGCCTGTTCTACCGCTCACTCCTTATCCTACCTTAGTGGTCTGTTCTCGTTCGCGTCAACCACGTTCATTCTTTCTTTGTATAATGTAAACGCAAGAGGTATCCATACCCCCAACGTTGTCGTCGGCATGGCCTGTTTCTCTGGCGGTCTTGCCCAATTCCTGGCCGGAATGTGGGAGTTCCCCCGCGGTAACACGTTCGGAGCAACTGGTGCGTTTACCTTTGATATCCCGCCAACTTGTCCACTTTCTTCGGGTCTCGCCGTTCTCGTCATATGATACGTACACCTGCGCCCATTGTTGTTATTCATTCACTTTCAGTTCTTATCGTGGAAACTAATTTGGTTAACGGTCATACAGCATTCACATCTTACGGTGCCTTTTGGATGTCGTACGCCACCATCTTGATCCCGGGATCTGGCGTTCTTTCGGCGTACACCTCCGCGGATGAGCTCAATCAGGCATTGGGCATATACTTGATCACATGGTTTATTCTGACTTTCATGTTCCTGTAAGTTTTAATCGGCTGGTTCGATGGAGTGGATGATTCAAACTTTTTATTACCAGCATCGGATCTCTCCGTCGCAATGTTGGCCTTATTTCGCTGTTCGTTTCTCTTTGTGTGACTTTCCTGCTCCTTGCCATTGGTGCTTGGTCTGGAACAGTTACGTTGACCAAGGCCGGTGGAGCGTTTGGTATCGTAACGGCCTGGATCGCATACTACTGCGGCCTCAGCGATTTGCTTGTCAAGGGTGAGAGTTGGTTCTCGCTCCCCATGGGCACTATACCGCAGGAGCGTGCATAGTAGACTCGACCGATGATGTCTAGCGGATTCTTGTTTGCGGTCTGATAAGCAGTTGGATATCTGGATGACGTATCAATCGGACCCATCAGTTGGTATTCCTTGCATAGCAGTACCGGGGCATGGTTGTCCATTTCTATTTAAAACGTGATACCAACACCCGTTCATCGATTCCCATCTTCTTGAATCATATCTTGTTCAGGCTCTTTGTAATGTCTCGTAGCTTGAGAAAGTATATCATTGTTAACTTACATGAAGAAGCTATGCCTGTGATCTGATTGGACATTCAATGCGGAGAACGTAAATATATACATGATGCTCTTGGCAGTCTCATGATTGTAGGTTTGGGCGGACAATTGCGTTATAATTCACGTATTTATTGATTGGATACCATTCAAAGTGAAACAATATTGTACGTAACACGGGCGGCGATGGAAGTCGTGGGTGATGATCGTATATAGTTTGATTGGTTACCCCCACCTTGGAGCTCCACGTGCTTACAATTGTAAAAATACCTGTCTTTCTGTCCCACCCAGTGGACTTCTGGTGAGCAGCTCTAACAGAGAAGAGAAGTAGTGGCGCTGGTTAACCACAATTTGCACCGGTGCCCTATCGTACAAAGCCCGAATTCAAAAGTGCATCATTCCTAAGCCGAGTAAAATATATCCAGGCGGAGCGTCGCACATGAGGTCTGCACGTGCCAGGAAATCGGGTGGAACTTCAGAATCAGATTATCTTCCACCGTGCCCGCGTGGATTATAAGGAGTCATAATGCATGTGCAGCCCTGGCGGTATGATTCAGCAAGACTCATATCTCTTACCTGTCCACTCGTGATTAAACCTCTCTTTTTCGGTGAAGACATCCATGCGGTAGAAAACATGCCAGCAGCCTGCTGACCCGGTCGAGCGATGGGATCGATCATGAGGCGAGGGTTACAACACCACCACTAGAAAGCAAGCGACGGAATGCTTGCGATCACGGTGCATAGTAATGATGTGCTGTATGCGGTTTGCAACCGGCACAGGCCGAAACTCCGCCAGCCTACCTTTTGTGCCCGCTTGCGCTGATTGTCTGGGTGAATCAGTCCGAGCGCATCAGATTTTTTTTTCTTTGTTGCTATCATGTCTTCCAACTTGCCCATCGCTCATGGCGATATAACCGCACCAACCCCACAGAACACCCCCTTGAACCAAGCCCCGATTGCACAGGGCTTGTCGCGCCCTACCGTCCCCGACATCTCTGAAGATAATGAACAAGAAGATGATGGCGAGACTGGCCTTCCTCCTGATGCACAGTCCGCGATGCTCGGATTGGTCCAAGGTCGTCTAGCCGGTCTCGTTGGAAAGAGTTCGGGTTATATCGAAGGTCTACCAGACGATGTCAAAAAGAGCGTCGAGGCCCTGAAAGGGGTTCAGGTCAAGCAAAACGAACTTCAAAATCAATACAAACGCGAGTGCTTGGAACTCGAGAAAAAAGTACGCGATTGATTTTTTTTCTCTTTCTTCTCGTGTCCGCAGTCAAACCAATTGTTCATTCACATCTTGTTAGTACCTCGCACTTCAAAAGCCTCTTTATGAGCGACGAACCGCAATCATCTCTGGTTCATCGGCACCCACAGCAGAGGAGATCGATGCTGGCGCTCAGGCATCGCTCAAAGATGATCCGACCTACACGCCACTTGCAAAGGGTGCTCCCACCGGCCCTTCCGCGATCCCGGAGTTTTGGCTCACAGCCCTTCGCAACCACATCGGCATATCGGACCTCATCACTGATCGCGATGCGGCTGCTCTCAAACATCTTGTTGATATTCGGCTTTCTTACCTTTCCAACGACGAACCCAAGCCAGGTTTCAAGATCAGCTTTCATTTCAGCCCGAACGAGTACTTTGAGAATGAGGTATTGGACAAAACATACCTCTATCAGGAGGAGGTGGGATACGCTGGCGACTTTGTCTATGACCGTGCGATCGGCACCGAAATCAAGTGGAAGGAGGACAAGGACTTGACCAAGGAATTCGAGATTAAAAAGCAACGGAATAAAAGTCGAGTCCTCCTATCGGCTGACTCTCGCAACATGCTGACGATCTGGGTGATCAGATACTAACCGAACACGCTTGGTCCGCAAAGCCAAACCGACTGAGTCATTCTTCAATTTCTTCTCTCCTCCTGCTCCTCCTTCGGACGATGAGGACATGGAAGAGGAAGAGCTCGAGGAACTGGAAGAAAAACTGGAGATGGACTATCAGATTGGCGAGGATCTGAAGGAGAAGGTGACGATTGTTTGCATTACCTGTTACCAGATGACTCATATGGCACAGATCATTCCTCGTGCCATCGACTACTTCACGGGCAAAGCTCTCGAGTACGACATGCTGGACGATGACGATGACTTCGACGAGCTTGATGAGGATGATGACGACCAGTTCGATGACGATGTATGATTCTCCAACCGTGCGGTGTTTGACCTACAGACCTTAGCTCGCACCCTTGCAGGACTCTGACTCCGACAACGAGCCCCCGGCAAGACGGCGTGGACCTCCAAAGGGTCGTGGGGGCTCTAGCGCAGGCACAGTAAACCCTGAAGAATGCAAAAACCAGTAGACTGGTGCGATCTGTCTCAGTAACCACAATACCACCTTTACGTCACGCCCGTTTGTACAACAATATCTTCGTCCAATCAAACCACATTCTGTCTCAAATCCCACGCTTACCTACACCTTCCACTTGCACAAAGAGTCTCATTTCTTTCCTGCATTATGTTGTTCTCTTTTACTGTCATCTTCCATCCATTACGACTTGGTCGTTGCGTTACCTATCGAGCAATTCGCGTGCGTGTGCTCCACACTTTTCGTTTGACTTGGTCGAACTACTTAGGTCGTATTTAATCTGTTTTCGATTGGTCGGGTGTGCATTGACTGTCAGCGGCAGTAGTATTGTCTCATAATGTACCTGCAGGCCGTGTTCACGCTGCTTTCTGTAAGGCAATGAATCTGGCCGCGATGGATGTGTTTTCAGTCTTGATGCGATTCGATGCACATAAATGAGGTCATATATGCCTCGAGCTTGTCTTGGCAGTGGTATCATGCGATTGCTTAGATCTAGTGTTCTGGCTGTCCGGTCGACCTGGGAAATACGATGCCGGTGCACTAGTTGCGAGGGCACAAATATTGGTCAGCCTGCATGGTATCACGAAACTGTTCAGAGATTGCATGGTCACAGTATTCACAAGCACTTGCCCTCGAACGTGAGGAATCTAACATGTACATTATTACCATGACGTAGCAACGAGGCTCGGAGTAGAATACGAATGGAAGAGGGTAAACTAAAAGTCGGCATACATTTCGTTCTACTATTACAGAAGCCTGAGCTCGCGTCGCGTCCGACATCGACATCGATGATGGAGTCACTTCAACGCGGAAAGAAACTGTGAAAATCAAATGTGCGATTCCGTTTCACCATCCGGAATGTTATCCGTAGCCTGAGGAAGCTCGGTCATGGTGGACGTGGTAAGATACTGTGGTAGACGGGATCAGGGGTTAGCTGGAGGTATACACGGGTCGAGGTATACACGGGTCCTAAATTGTACTCACCGGTTGATCACGTTTACCTGGTTCAACGGTGCATTGACCCAGGAGCTCGAGGGATGCGGTGTTCCGAACCACTGGATCATTTCTTCGAGAAGCTTCTGCTGCCCCCTTCCGCGCATTCAATCTGAAAGGATCATAGAGATTTAATAGAGCAACTTGGTCGAGAAGAGAATTGTACGCACGATGCGAGCATGGATATTGCATACACTGAATAGTTTAATTAAACAATCTGACAATTTAACTTGGAAGACAAGCTCACTTTTGCTTTGCACCTGCACGAAACCGGCGTAATCCATGGTCCCGGGCATTGCAAGAAACTGGAATGCATATCAGCTGAGAGTGTAAATAGGCATGACTAAAAGTTCGACCAACCGAGAAGATGACCAAGATGGCGAACAGCCTTGAACAATCAGTCAGGCTACAGATCATTGGAATAAAAAGCGGAGAAGTGCTCACGATGTCAATATTCCGGTGTTGATCGTGTACAGGAGTAATCTATTGATAGCTCGGTCTGTACTGGTGATGAGGAGTGAGACGAGTAATAGCAAGCCAAAACGGTGATGGGAACTACCTCTTGATCCCGTTGCGTTGTTTGTGGAGATAGTAACACTGCGTTAGGGCAATCAAGGTGTCTGCCGAGGCGGATAGAACCCATTCTAGGATAAGTGTAGGCTATTAGAAGAGGTACTCAGTTTGAGTAGCACTGGTATACAACGTACATAGCACCTACCTGAACTATGCTGAAGAATTGCAAGGCTTGGGTATATTTGAAACTATCCAATCACATTAGTGGGCTCTTAGCAGGCTTTTAGACGAGTTGACCTTTACCTAAGTGAGGCATTCGAGACCGCAATGGCTGATGACTTGAAGCATGAGGGGGAAAATCATGGTAAGAAGCGATCAAAGGCACCTGTGCGGACTGTGGATAGAACGGCCTAGTCCGAGTATGTCATTTCGAGTTTCTAGGGATAGTGAGTCGGAGAGAGGGTACGTACAAGAAGGATGCATATCGCAGCATGCTCGCTCACTTCACAATTCGGTCGTCAGGAAACCCATTGACACGGACAAACTTGTACTTACACTTCCAAATGCGCCATACGAAGAACCTGTATGGTGCAGCGTCAACACTGTCCAGGTAAGATATCATCGAGCCTACAGGTCGACCACACCAGCAACGAGAAACTGATAATCAATCGTCAACTAAGCTTTGGAACGGTTGGTTTGCACGCTCACCCCACAGATGTAGGCAGCCTAAATCACGGAAGAGACGGTAAGCATCGAAATCAGAGTTATGTAAGTAGTTCGATAACTCACGGCCATGGACCTAGGCACGCCGGTGTTCATATAGGTACACAGAAAGCGATGAGGGGCACTTACCAAACAATACGGCAAACCACTGATGGTTCGTCGTGGTGCAGGATCAGGTAATATTCTACAAAGTGGATCGAAAAGGCAGTATGCATGCTTTCCAAGACCCTGTAGCAGGTCCACAATCCATGCAGTCGACCGTCTTGATCAATTCTCCTCCAATAGGGCAAAACAAGTGTCAGGCGTACCATATGCCCGCTACCTGCCGGTTCCTCTGAATGAGCGAATCTAGTTAAATCGTAATCGTGAGGCCAAACTCACCAACGACTTTATAAGCTTCCGATCCGAATTAGCGTAATTGTTGGCATAGTGAAAAGTCTGTACGCAGAAGACGCCATAGAGTAGCATAGTTATCAGCACTCCAAGGAATGGACTCTGCATCATCTTGATAACAAGGGATGGCATGATGGGGCCGTCTGAGGGGAGTCAACGGAATGACCAGCGAAATTCGCGGCTGTTATGTTATATCTGACACTTTAAGGAGATAGGGCTCTGGAGCATCAGCCGAGTAGCTGCAATAGTCAGATAGGAATGGATCTTCGAAAAGGAACCACAAGTTGAAACTGTAATCAGTTGAATGATGGCTGATCATCGTGGTACGGAGATCTGCACCGGGCGAGCAGGAAGACCAAGTTGCCGACACAGACGGGGCTAAGGAAGAGAATAGCAATCAGAATCACCCTTCGTGGACTGAAACAAGTTTTGAAATACAAGCAGAGCAAGTCCAAACGTTCGTGTTAATCCTCCTCCCTCTTTCTTCGGGTGGCATACATTTTTATCTTCCACCTCACGTAATGTAGTACGGCGACTGTTCGGAAGGGACTAGCACAGTAAGCAAGTTTGCAAGGGTGCGACTTCCTCGCGCGCCTCGGATCAAATGTCACTGGCTGATGATCAAAGTCATCCTGAGACACCAGAAGAATATTGCGCCAACGGGCTGTTGTGTATGATCAAGATCTGGAGTGCACGTGAAAGAACGGCGACATCACTAGTCGGTCCGACACCCTCCGAGTAAGTATGAAGGGCAACTGGTCGGCATTGGCATGTCAGTTTAGTACCTCCAGCTCGATGTTACGGGACCGTATGGTCACATCCCTTTCGATTTCGGGCGCTTAAGGATTCATGTGAACTGGTGGGTAGTCGACTCATGTGCACTCTTCTCGTGGAAAAGCCCAATGCCCGACTCTGACTAGATTTTTTAAACTCAGACTATGACCTAATAACTATAATGGAATAGGAACTACTCTAATACGTTGAAAGGGCCTTCAAAGGTTAACAGAAAAGAAAAGAGAACGCGGTCGTGGAACTCTTTTTTCCATGTTCAAAAGTAACAACAAGCAACGAATTCAACGAATTTAGATATGAAGTTGGTCCGTCTTTCGTCTACCTTTGATCAATTTCCGTTAAACACTCAAAGTCAATGATCACCGCCGCATCTTCGCAGCTTCCCAGTGCTACTGATCCTGGTCCAAGCCGTCACTCCGTCTCTTCTTCAAGTTCCCCGATAGCTCCGGAACAATCCCTTTTCACTCCCCCGCCTCCTGCCAGGAGACGCACCCGAATTTTCATCGATTATGTGCTCGCTCCTCCATTACCCAAGGGATTGACAAAGGCGGATTACCGGCCAATGTCTCGCCATTCAGACACGCATCCGCCAGTCTCTGCTGTCACTCCCACGGTCAAACATATCCCTGTCCCAGCATCCTCAGTCGAGCAACCTCCTTCTCCTTCGCTTCAGGGACAGAAGGGCAAAGAACGCGAGCGCGAGCGCGACGTGGTGTCCCCTCACGAGAGCCACGGGCAACACGCTCTCGCTGACCCGGTAGACGCGTCTTCCGACGCGCTCATCGACGCGTTTTACGACACCACTGAGATCCCTCTCGAAGACGAGGATGCTTATCCCCCACTCAATTCCTTGGACCTCACGACCAATTCGCGTTTTCAATTCGCTCACGCGTGGCGAGGGAACGCATCAAGGCTCCGGGAGGCTGAGCTCGACTGCGTGTTTAAGTTCAGACTACCCGAAAAAGGTGGCCTTTGGGCTCGCTCAGCTAATACCTCATCATCTCCCATGCCTGGGACAGCAGGCTACGTCTCGATCAAGCAGCTACGGCCGTGGAAATTGGCTTCGCCTCATTCGCCTTACGACAAGAGTATAGAGTACGTGTTGGATGAGCAGGCCCACCTCAAAAGTCACTCCACCGTTGATGCCGATGTTCCGTCACTGCCGGACAATGCCTTGCCTGTTCCAATCCCCCCCACTAATCCGACGCCTTCTACTTTGGCCTTGTCGCCCGGTCTCTCGTCAACGGCGGTCGATACAGAACTTGACATAAATCGATACTTTAATGGACTCAGCGACTCTCCAAGCAAGCATGATCCCTCTCGTCATCATGTCGCTCCAACGCATACACTGCACCCTCAGACTCAGATGAACACTCTCGGATTAGAATTTCCATCCTTTGAGCTCGAGCCACAACCCGTAGCCACTGACGGCAACCAATCCTTCTTAGGAGTACCCCCAAGCCCCACCCCAATAGATACAGAGTCGTCTAGAGTTCCCGGACCTACACCCTGTTCCCCCTTTGAATCCGCGAACTACTTTCCCGCTTCGCCGAGTAACTTGTTTGCTGGGGAAGCACCCTTAACAGATATCTGGTCGCTGGGAGAGGGCCTGCAGCTAGACCACGATCCATCTCCTGTTGATAACGTTCCACTCACCGTTCTTGGTACCATTGATCCATCCCTTCTCGGCTCGGGACAACTTGCACCATCCGTGGCACCCAAAGACCTACCTTCGAAACGGCGATCGAAACTTCCAGAGCCGATCATCTATGTTCGTCGACCCATCAATTCTTCGACCCTACCTTTGGTGCCAGGCAAACGACCGGTACAGATCAAATACCGCGATGCAGGTGGATCTCCCGCGACCTCTCCGGCTCAGACAGAGTCTAACGGGACATTTCCTAACGATGTGGAGAACCCCATCGAATTGTCTACGAACAACACGAACGTTTCCCCTCGAACAAAGCGATGTTCAGTACCATCGCTCAAGCTACGTGAATATCCCGGATGTCACTCTGATTCCGACTATATCCCCGAAACCTCCAACCCCAAGCCCAAACCCAAGCTCAGTCGACCAAGTGTCGAAAACAGGGCATCCGTCGTCGGTCGCGAAGGTAAAAAGGCTAGAACTTTCCCAACATTGACATTCTGTCATCAATGCCGGAATTCGACCATCCGTCCCAAGATGTCGTGCTCTAACATTATCGAGGACCGTGTATGCGGAAAACGTTTCTGTAATCGATGCATTTTAAACCGGTCGGTTCATTTCATTCTATTCGTCCACCTGACAGTTTTTCCTCATTGACCTCCCTCTTTTGTTTCCTTTGTGCGGCATGTCCTTCTCGTATATCCTCTGGCGGGATGTAGATACCCTGACATCACCTTTGATGAAGAGAGCGCGGGATTCTTGTGCCCGGTGTGCACGAACACATGCAATTGTTCAGTTTGTTCGAGGAACAGGGGCGAAGAATATATCTCGATGAGACTCGGGGGGCTCGCGGCTTCGATATTCAAGACCAAGGTGACGCTCGTGCGGGACGTTGGCGAACCACTTCCCCGTCACAGGTCACCATCAACACATATGGATGGACGACGAAACGCAAGTGAGACGACGACACCATCACCTGAACCAGGCGCGGTGTCAATCCCGTCTCAGTTTTGGGCGCACGTGTACGGTATGGAAGGCGAGCGTATGGGCAGCGCATTTATGACGCGTGAGCAAATGGAGCGTATGCAAGCGCGCGGGCCATCGCATCCGTCTCTACCTCCGCCTTCAATATCGCATCCACCAAAGAAAGTACAAAAGCCCAGTCAACTTAAGAAGAAACGAGAGAAGACCAGAAGACCACGGGTGTTTGTGGGGCGCCCCCTTGTGTCGTGGGAGGTCCACACGGTGCGCGACTTGGAACCGAGCGTAGACGTGGAGGAGATGTGGGACGAGACCAAGAGAAAGAATGGCGCCGTTGGTACTCCTTTTTTTACTCCTCGCCGGCCCCGATGCTACATTGGGAACCCTGCGCCGTTACACGAGCCATATGGGCGCATGCCGAAAACGGCGAGCCCAACGCCATCTTTCTCGCGGGACTCTTCTCCAGAACGTGACTCGGACGGTAGTCTCACACCGCTGTCTGAGCTAGAGGCGGTCTATTGGCCACAGCCAGCTGTGGGGGAAGGTTGTTCGTGGGCACCGCCAGGCGCGACCATGTGGGGGCCACTGCCGAGTCTCGAGCCGCCACCTGGTGCGATGGGTGAAGCCGAGTTGGCCGTGTGGCAAGGTCAAATTTCAGGTTCGGGTTCTGGCACGGGCACGGGCGAGGACGTGGTGGATTTAGGTTTGGGTGTGGCTGCGGAGGGGACGGAGCCGAGACCAGTGTCGACGCGGGCGCTGTCCCAGGAGGATATGGCGAGGGCGATCAGTGCTGCGCTGGCGGCGCTCACCGTCGATCCGGCCGCTTGAACTTTCTTTGGTTTTGGTTTGTTGTTTTTTTATCATGTTTTTCTGCTTGGAATCACGAGCTGTATATGCAGGGCTGCTTGGATTAAGAGTACTTACGAAGGCAAATTAAGTATATAATGATCGACACTCTAATACTATCTCGTTGCATGCTGGATAATTATTCATCGTTCGATGAGCGATGGGTGTACAGCAGTGCTCAAATCTCGATAGCACGTCAAGATCGGATCAGATACACAAATATGTATCGTAGGCGACTCACGAAGGGACCCGGCCCGAAAAAAAACACCCGAGCTTGGATCGGTCCGGAGGCATCAACTGTCACCAGACGGTCCGACCGAGCCAAGGCTCGGGAAGATCAGGATCATCCGAGACCATCTCACCTGGCACCCACAGAACACTCAGCTAGACTCAAATGTCCATATTTCCAGTCACAACAAGGCGAGTCGATCGCTGGAAACCTTCAAGCACCCACCGAAAAAGCGAGCAGTCGACAAGGATGCGTTGTCGTGATTTCGTTCGTTCGGGATATTATTATGACTATAAACAAGTACACGGACGACCATAAAAATCGGGTTACGACAGTGCTATCTGCATCTGGCCGTAAGTGGATCACATCTGTATACATGGGCGAGGGTCAGGACGCGCACGGAACGCAAGTATTCGATAGGAAACGTACGAGCCAGATCCAGAACGCCTCCACCCAGTTCTTGGGAGGGGGGTCGTCGTATCTGTTTCCCGCCAACGAAGTGGTCAATGTAACCCCTTCAGCAACGAAAGTGAACGTACGTCATCGCCTCGAACTCGGCAACGTTGGTGACAAAGTCCATCTCTGATGCACGAACGCTGCGCACGCGCATGACGAACTTTGCAGAGAAGTAGAGGACGGGGAACAGCATAATTGGGAGGTAATTGGTCACGAAAGTCGCGGTGGACCAGCTGCCTGAGAGGAAGACTTCCCAACCGCTGAACTACAAAAACCCAGTATTTCGGAACAACGGTGAAAAGCCCAGGCGTATGACGATAAGACAGATGAGACGTCAGTCGACGTAATGACTACCCACATGTGAAATGGTCACGTACGAAGAGCACGAACGCGGATCCACAAACACACCACCATGCCGCGAATGGCTGCACTCTGGTGAAGTATGGGAGCGTTCGCCTGTCGATGCCCTGTACTTTCATGCCCTTGTAGAACCTGAGATATGTCACGCCGATACCAAACCAAGTAACCAAGCCAGAGGTGGCGGAGAAGTTGGACAGCCAGGAAAAGACAATGCCGGAACTGCTGCCGAGGGTCATATATGCCAGCAACGCAAAGCAAGTACAAAGTCCGAAGGAAACATAGGGCATCCCAGAGCGCGTTGTACGAAGGAATATTTTTGGAGCACTGCCGGACACAGCGAGACCATCTGAGACGATGTGTCAGTCATGGATGAGGTCGTCAGACACACAGTGTGCATACATAAACTGCGTGACGCAAGGTACAGGTCACTTGAACCGGCAGACCAGGCGGCAGTTAGAACGGCAGCATTTATAATCTTTAAGGGGTTCAGCATTCGAGACGCGATTGGATTCACCGATTTCTAACGCACCGAGGGCAAGACCTTAATACCAGCTTCATTGAAAGCGATCACGAAAGGCGAGGCAGAGGCATTGTTTGAGTTGAGGTCGAGCAGCGGGTTGTTAGAGGGGACAAGCAGACCAATAACGAAGACACCTCCAATGTAGAATACCAAAACACGGAAGAAAACTCTCCTTATTGCCTTTGGAATGTTTCGGCGGGGATTCTTTGCTTCGCCAGCTGCCACCTTATAAAAAGTCAGGAAAGTCAGAGAGGAAATTTGACGGGAAAACGAACCGCTACTGCTTCAGTTCCAAGATACGAGAATGCAGCTTGGACAGCGACGCTGCAGGTGCCAAGGAAATGTCCTTTGGGACCGGTGATCCCATTGAAGTCAGTGAATGATCCGGGATTCTTCCAGTATCGGAAGCCAATACGATCGTGATTTGGGCCTCCACCCAAGTCGACGACAATGCCGAGAATGATCATTCCTGTGATTGTTGTGACTTTGATTGAACTGAAAACGTATCCGTGAGCCAGAAAAGAGATGGACGTCTGGTGCTGGAATGCACCTAAACCAGAATTCTGCCTCTCCATATGCAGCTGGGGCACTGTCAGGAGGAGACGATGATTTTGGAGAAGGTACTCACCGACGCCGAGACCATTGATGCCAATGGCGACGACCAAGCAAACAGTAATCCACACGCCAGGGTTTGTAGTCGAGTCCCAGAAGCTGATGACAGTTGCCGCTGCAGACAACTCGGCTGGAAGGCAGTTAGCACAAGTCTGCTCACGGCTGGCGATACGGACCAGGGAGGGTCAGCTACGTGACACGAGTGAGTGAGTGAGTGAGTGAGAGTGCCAGACTTGACTATAAGCTCATCTCACCGTCCATGAGTACCAATAATTCCAACCGATTGCGAAAGCAAATGCAGGGTCAATGAATCGTTCAGCAAGTTTGATGAAACCACCAGGAAGAGGTAAGAAAGCCACCATTTCACCGAGGGAGAGCTGGGAGAAACAATGAGCCAGCGTGTTTCCGAAACGGACGAATCAAGGCAGAGACCATAGTGCCAAAACATATCGAACCGATAAAGAGGTAGCCCAAGAGAATGCCGACTGGACCACCATTCTTGAGGGAGCTTGCTGTTCCGAGGAAGAGGCCGGTACCGATGACACCACCAATACTGAAAACAAGGGTCGGCTGAGACGAGAGGGTAAGCAAGATGTGTACCTGATCATGGCGACATGACGGTTTTTCAGTTTGCGATGGAGATCGGTATGGGGCGCGTGCGGGGCAGCTTGGCCCTCGGCAGACGCGACGTCGGCGTCGTAGGTGAGCTTCTTCTCGTTGCTACCTTCGTCGGAGGCCATGGTAATCGTAAAAATGCGAGAGGAGGGAAAACCCAAGTTTTTATGAGGAACCAATACGGGCTGACGTGGGACATCATAAACTTATGCATGTGGTGGTGTGCAGATAAAGGTGGTGCCTGGAGAGAAGGATAAGACTATTGGCCCCACACGACCAGGTTTTCTCATGATCAGCTCCGAACCATCACCTCGAATGAGACTGACCATTGGGTCCGAGTGCTCGTTCAAACGTTTATGGAGCAGACAGCTCAGCAGACTGCCGTATGTATCTCGGAACTTGGTACTACCCACCGGCCCCGGTGTGGTTGTGCTCTAAAAGCCTCGAGTCATTGTCGGGTACTGGCGGGACTTAGTTAGCAGCCTGCCAACGGATCCGAATCATAGCAATTTTGCATGCAACGATGTCTATTGAGACGAATTGCAGTGCCTTTTCGGAGGAAGATGACCGAGTCGCTACTATGCGTGATCCAGGACTCAGGCTCATCTAGTGTGCCAGTGTAACTTCTCTCCGTCGCAAGGCTGGACCTGCTGGGAATAGAATTTACTTCTTAATTCCTGAAACATCTCACTCACCATCACCATCAGGCATTTACTATCAAGGTCCGCATCGATGTACATTTGGTCAGAGTATATTGCCATATTGCTGCGGGTTTCATTTGAATAGCTCTGGCCAGATCATATGATGCTCCCTTGAAGGGGACTGGGTGGCGTGCCTGGATAACTTGAGTTGTCGCTGAAATGCACATCGGGCAAGCCGACACCGGCAGTTGTCATCTTGTCTTTTTTTCACATGCTATTGTGTTTGACCTCATCTCGACAGGATTTGAAGGTGGACTTGAGATCGTTGTCCCCCTCGTACGCTCAAATAACTTTCCTGCACAATGCCAGAACCGAATAGCAATCCCGAATGGAGTGCTCAACTCCACGTCCACGTTGAATACACCAGTCACACAAGTGAGGGATGGATCACATAGATCTCACTTTCCAAGTTCACTCCGTTGGGTTTTTATCGTGACCCGTCTTATGTTATCAGTGCGGTGGTGTTGGCAAGTGGTGTTCCTTGAACAGATCCCCTTCATTGATATAGATCACGCCACTGTCAGTAATGTTGCCCGCTGGAGAGGCCAGGGCTGAGAAGACGCTGCCAAAATGGACTCCTCTCGTCCTCTCTCTGCCTCCTGCTCTGGCTCCTCGACCCCTCTGCCTGCACTGCCACACCGCTGTAGGACAACGGCTAACTCACAAGGTATAAATAACACCAGGATGGTGACTGACGAAGCGCAAGCATCGAGCATCGAGACACTGACCCAGTTGCGGTGGATCCATCAAGCAAGTTATAGAATCCATCGGTCTTTAGCCGCGGGAGCTGCATTCGAACTATTCGCAATATCACTGCATCGCAGGACTCGACACCTTGAACGAGCCCGAACGGAAATCTAATCCATTGATCAACTCTGGTTATTTAAGTCATCATCACTGCCCATTACCGGTATGATCCGAGTTGTCTGTTAGTCACATGTAGTTTCTGATGCAAAAGCTGGATTTGATTGTTGGGCGGCGCGACTAAAAAGGAATGGTCATAGTGAGGCTTTCGACACCCTGACTGAGCCAGGATATCGCCGTTCCGTCGGATTGGGTTGTAGAGTTTCCAGTTGCAAGGATAGGGGAGGTTTGATTGTTGAGAAAATTCGCGATAAGTTGAGAAACCACAGCCACGTCAGAGGCTGTAGTCTGAGGAACGAAAACAACACCAAGCGTGACATTGTTGTATCCCGTGGACTTATGGTTTGCATGAATATTCGTATTCTGCGCTTATGCAAGGAAATGAACAATACCAAATTGGCGTTTGGCACAATGCCATTGCCCAAATAAACACCTTCGTAGGAAAGACTCAAGATCAGAGTTCCAAGCTCGAGCGCGAACGGACTAAAATTCTCTGAGTGATTTTTCAACTAGGGAAAGCAAACTGACCTTGGACTATTGAGCTGCAAGGATGTCACAAAGTCCATACCACTAGCGGGATT
This sequence comes from Leccinellum luteum, assembly GCA_038091855.1. Lineage (NCBI taxonomy): Eukaryota > Fungi > Basidiomycota > Agaricomycetes > Boletales > Boletaceae > Leccinellum > Leccinellum luteum. The sequence continues at coordinate 4,440 of JBBPPG010000096.1, read as the reverse complement.
CTCGCTAGGTAACTGTAGGTCCCCCAGCTGAACATTTCCGCCGAAATTGTCGATACCTTAGAAGGACGAGCCTGAGTGTGTGAGAAAAAGGATATAAATGAGACACACCATTGACCGTGACCAATTTGTTGAATGATATACCGTGAGCAGTAGGGAATTTCTCTGCCTGGACGGTGAGATCATAATTCTCAAGTTGCCAGGTGAAGTTTTGAGAGCTGGTCATCGTGGACATAAATCGACCGAAGGCTTGTTGGTCTGTGATGTAGAAGGTCGTTGTATCGTTCATCGCAGCCTGTTTGTTACGAGCATAGAGCGTAGACAGTTGCATATATCCAAGCGGAACCTTTGTGGTGTCGTCCAACCAACTGACGTTTATTGGAGTCGGAAATGAAATCACTGCAGAAAATACCCCAGTGTGGGTAACCTTATATGCAATATATCAATCAGTACGCGATCAGTCTAATGCTAGAACGGGTTCACATACGATGCCTTGCATGAGCAATTGGAAACTGCGATGTGAGGTCATGAGGACAGAAATAGGGCATGAGGTTAGACCTATGCTTACGAGGTGTTGGTAGGGTTTGTTATGGCCACCGTTGTGATATCGATCGCGGTTTTGTTGACGACATCCTGGATGATGGCTTTGACAACTGGGAACAACATTATGAACAAAAATGCAATGCCGATACAGTTCCCTATGACGGAGACGATGATGAACCAGCGACGCTTGTACAGAGGTGGCTTTGATAGAGTATCAGGGGACGTGGGGTCTTCACTAGTTGCTGCTGTAGTGGTGGAATCTACATGTTCCCCAGGGACGATGGGGATACCTACTTGATCGGCAGCACTGATAGTAACATTTCCTGCAAAAGGTAAGAATGCAAGAGAAGAAGATATGGGAGGGAACCGACCATATGATGCGTTCGAACGTGATGGGGTTTCGTAGTAGGTTGTACTACCCGGCCTAGCTGATACGCCCTCTTCCATATGGGAGAGATATCACAGAGCAACCAAGGATCATCTACTATATTCCAAAGCGCTTAGAAGATAGAAGTGGGAGATCCAGTGCCGCACTGCGACATTCTCGTCCAATCAGAGTCCTCGTGAGGCCCTCCACAGTGTGCTCTGAGTTGCTTCAACCTTATTCATAGACGAGCCTGAGGCCACGTTTGATAATGGTGGTCGAGGCGTGGAACCGTACTGGTACGGTGATGGAGGTGCAATTACAACTTCGTGCATGTAAGCGATGTCACTGGCACGGGCTCACGGTCCAAGGGTCTTCAACTTGAAAATCCGTCTTCCAAGTCCCACAGCAGTGCATAATCATACTTGGTGGAGTCAAATCTATACTCTGGTATCAGGTATCCGGGGCCAAGGCTTGAAAGTTGCTTGGCGCTAGTAGTGGGACAAGCAACATCGGGGCGTGCTGTATCTGCATCCGTACTACATCCACGTCCTTGATTTCCACACCAACGTAGCATTCTCGCCGTTCGACTCGCGAATCGACCCACTGTGGGATGGCCGAGGCTTTCATGATAGGCAATGATTAATGATTCTTCAACTTGTCGAATTCACACGGTTTCTTTATCTCATCCCATCTTAGTAGCACCTCGAAAATGTCCTCCGGCGCAGTGTTCACCTTGCGTGATGTAGACGTCTACATGTTTGACCTATTCGGCACCACTGTTGACTGGTTCACGACGATCAAACGTGAAGTTGCTCGCAGAAGCAATGGTGCACTTTCTCTAGGTGCGTCCCAGTAGGAATTTGGAGTGTATCTCACCCATTCGATTGATCACCCACTGCCGCCTTCCACGACGTCCCTGACGGCGCGTAATGACCGCCAGACGACGCCGTCGAATTTACGCGCGAGTGGCGACAAGGATATTACATACACATGTAAGTCTTCTCCTCGGACACAACCACACATGGTCACTGGCAAGTCCTCGGGGCACACTAATAAACGCTGACATGTGCGAACGACCGTTTGTCAGTCGTGACGTGAATGCAGGAGGCGAGGGCAGTCTGAACGTCGACATCACCCATCGAAAGGTACGCGTCGCGGCACCGTCTGCAGCTTTAGGACTGTCCCACGCAATCCCCCTGTCCATGCTCTAACCCTTATCAAACACCAGATACTCGAGGAGATGCTCGTGTCTCCCCGCTGGTCACATCTGGCGACCGCATGGGACGAACCTGCACGCAATGAATTGGTACAACTGTGGCACAATCTCGACGGTAAAGTTCTTTACCAGTCTATCGGAAACGTATGCCCATGCCCTTCATCTCATGACAGTGTATGAAGACACCATCCCGGGGCTTACCGAGCTCGCCAAATCGGCCATCGTAGTTACCCTTTCGAATGGTAACTACAGACTGTTGGTGGATATGGTGAGTAGGTGGCTATGAGGGAATTTTTCAATTCTGTCCTATATTTGACTGGGGGACCCGGCGGTCATCGTGTAGGCAAAGAATAACCAACTTCCTTGGGACGGCATCATGTCGACCGAGTTCTTTGGGGTGTACAAACCGTACGTTTGATTCGAGTTGACCCTCTTGGAATCTGATACGAGGTTATGCTTCATGGTGAACTCTCTTGTATGACGGTCGCACAGGGACAAACAAGCGTACCTTCGTGCATCGTACCATCTTGGCGTTCCACCGGAACGTATTGCGATGGTCGCCGCACATAAATGGGACCTCGAAGGGGCTGCACGAGCGGGGCTCAAGACCATCTATGTGCCGCGCCCCGCGGAAGATACTCAGGAGATCAGAGAAAATGTGCGTAGCAAGGTAGAAGGAGGGGATGTGGACCTGGTGGTAAAGGACTTCGAAGAGTTGTCCGCGCTTGTGGCGAAAGCGAGTAAATAGGGTATAGACTCACGATAGCGTCAACAGCCTTGAATGAAGCATCTATTGGTATGACGATTGGCCAATACCCGCCGCGCTGATCCAGGAAGTAGGAATACAGATTTCACAAATACATGTTGTTCTTATCGTCTGTCTATTTCGTAACTGTTACAATAGCTACGTCGCTCCCAAGGACATTCGGCCAACGCTTATGATTTCTACCTCGAGATGCGCGAATCACATCTAAACAAACGGTGAGAAGTGTCACAAGCCAAAGGTTTAGTATGATATGCACCATCCATTGCCAGATCTTCTCCATAAAGTTCTTAGGAGGGGGTTCGTCCCATCTGCTCGCACAGACACGTAGTCAGTTTAGCCGCGGCGCACGTTCGATAACAACAAGTAGAGCTCGTACGTCATTCCATCGAATTCCGCAACATTGCTGACAAAGTCCATCTCGGATGCAGTGATGGTGCGCGCACGCATAACAAACTTGGCAACAAAGTAGAGGATGGGGAAAAACAAGATGGGGGTGTAATCGGTCACAAACGTGGCAGTAGACCAGTCAGCCTTGATGAAGACTTGCCAAGCGCTGAACTGCAAGGACCAGGGTGTCCAGCCAAACGCCCGGGGACAGGTAACAGTGAAAGAAACGTGAGGAAGAACGTCAGTCGATATGACTACTCAAGTATAAGAATCAAAGACACGCACAAAGAGTAAGAAGCCTGTCCCGCAGACACACCACCAACCCGCAAATGGCTGTACCCTGGGAGCGAATGGGAGCGTCCTCCTATCGATTCCCTGCACTCTCATGCCTGCGTAGAACCTGAGATACGTCACCCCGATACAGAACCAGGTAATCAGGCCTGTGGAGGCGGAGAAGTTGGACAGCCAAGTAAAGGCGATGCCAGAACCAGCTCCGAGAGTCATAAATGCCAATAATCCAAAGCAAGAGCAGAATCCAACGGCAACATATGGCAGCCCATTCCGTGTTGTGCGACTGAAGATTTTTGGAGCACTGCCAGAGATGGCAAGTCCGTCTAGAGGGTGATATGTTGGTTATGAATATGATCATCGAAAAGAGCCTGCATACATAATGTTCGGGATGAGATGTAGAGATCACTTGAACTAGCAGACCATGCAGAAGTTAAAATAGCACCGTTGATGATCTTGGAGGGTATTAGCTTATAGGTAAAACAAGACCCTCTAATATCTAAATTTACCGAAGGCAAAACCTTGATACCGGCTTCAGTAAAGGCAATAACAAACGGTGACGCAGAGGCATTGTGAGAGTTGAGGTTGAGCAACGGGTGGTTGGAAGGGACGAGAAGCCCAATAACGAAAACACCCCCAATGTAAAACAGCAGAATTCGATAGAATACCCTCTTGATTGCCTTTGGGATGTTCCTGCGAGGATTCTTCGCTTCAGCGGCTGTCATCTAATGAGACATCAGGAAGAGGAAGTGCAGGCTACGACATGAATACAAACCGCTACTGTTTCAGTGCCGAGATATGAAAATGCAGCTGAGATCGTGACACTGCAGGTGCCGAGGAAGTGACCTTTTGGACCAACGAACCCAAGGTAGTTCG
>JBBPPG010000095.1:0-52147 GCA_038091855.1 Leccinellum luteum | reverse complement strand
AAAAGAGAGAAGTTCCACTTTATATACTATGTACTGTATAGTTTTTACAAAATTTTTCTCACACCTTCGGCTGATGAAATAACATGTAATTATAATCAATGATATATATGACAATGATAGGTAATAATGATGAAACATGATGACTGTGGAAACAAAGTGATAGAAGCATTATCATTAAATATAAGTAATCATATTTATGATTATTATATGACTAGTGGTTATAATACATGATAAGATGCTAGATTTATGTCATAGCTGACCATTTATTCATCATAATTATATAATAATTATGTAGTCAATATCAAGCTGATTATATAATGATAGTTATTTAAAATGTATGCCAGTACATACAATCCATTAGCTAGTTATTAACATTATGATTAAGATATGTCAAGGCTTTATACATCTTTAACTTCAAATACCAAACTGATAGTTATATGATAATATTTACCAAAGAATATCAGCACTTAATCATTTTCCTGATGAAAAGAAAATAAGTTAACTTCAACCACTTCAAACTGTTTTCCCGTTTGTCTAATTTCATTTATTTCGAGCATGAATGGGCAAGGACTGCAGCAGCCATGGTTGAGCGATTCAGAAATATAAATTCGGATATGCTACTCTGTGATTTGGAAATCCTGAATAGCCCGCTCAACACATTCATGGTTTCACCGCTTGTTCATTCTAGTTTTGATAAGCTCGAAACGTGGTTGGTACCAGTTGATGCAAGTACCCCTGATTTCAACCTGATTTTGTTTGAAATTGACCTATTGATAGGAAGATGATGGCTATCAAGCTTGCCATTACTTGGGTAACTTTGGGCTCACCGGCCTGCGCATCAAAGACAAGATCCAGTTCGAAGCTGCATACGTTAACGACAAGTTTATTGCGCCTCCTCATCCTACTCTTATAGCTCTCCATGCAGCATGCGCAGAGATCACACACATGTGTTACCTAACTTGCCCTACCCTACTACGCCATCCAAGTCTTTAGACGCCACAAGTCTCAACTCATACACTCTACCACCACTAGTACTTTAGTCGGTCGCATGTATCTCAATAAACAAAGAATGGTTATCATCAACCAGTGCAACATGGTAACATTGATGGAGACACGACAACTAGATGGGAGTCAACCAAGTTCAACCGTGGTGATCCGTCTCGGGGTGAGGACGTCGACACAAAAGGCCTAAGGCCTGCACCATACCCGTGATCAGAATGGAACGGAGGGTGCGGTGGGTGAGAGCGGGAGGGCGTCCGTGGGTGAGCGCGAGTGCATGGAGTGCACACGGAGGTTGGGACGACGAAGGTACAACACAGGTTGGCGACGCATTATTGGGTAGCAGGGTCACGACGGGGGGCTGACATATGTCATCGTCGCACTTGGCGAAGGCGGCGCGGGTGCAGCGCGAGGGTGAGGGCGCGACGGCGATTGGGATGCATCGATGTCATGTTTTGAGGGCAAGTGGAGCAAGAGCGGAGTGCGCGCACGACAACGGGAAAGCAAGCGAATGTACTCGCACTCACGAGCGCGTACGTTTGCGATTGCACAAACGGGTGCGTGGGTGGCTGCGAGTGCCCACGAGGGGGGAGAGCGAGCGCACGGTGTAATTATTGTGGCGAGTATTGCTAGAGGTTGATACCCTTGTCCGCGCGGGTACGGGTTTGCCAGGAGTCACAAAGGCATGGCCTGTACTCACAACATCCCTAAGGAAAACAATTCTACGAGCAATGCATCAGGGGGTAGGCTTCTACGGATCAAGCATGGACCAAGCATCAAAGAAACAGAGTCAACTTGGGACCAGGTGCCAAAGCAAGTGAACGTACTCGCACTCACCAGCGCGCACGGGTATAATCGAGTATTGCTAGGTTTGATACCGTTGTCCGCGCGGGTACGAATTTGCTAGGAGTCACAAAAGCGTGGCCCTTACCCGTACCCGTACCATTCCGAAGGAAAACGGTTCAACGAGCAATCTATCAAGGGGCATGCTTGTACGGATAAACCTTGGACCAAGCATCAAAGGTCGACGTTTCAGCTTGGGACTGTGCGCCAACCCACGCCAACCATGCGAGCATCAATCCCACAAAATGCAAAGAGGATGCTTCAGGTTACCATCAAGAATCTCACAGCCACGCACCTTGCAATCTGTCTATCCCTGTACTGCGCACGGTTCACGACACTTCGAGAAAATAAGGGTAAAACTGCTCAATGAGGAGCTGGGACTGAATGCGGGGGTCATAAGGAGTCCTGGTGAGGACAAGTCGGAGATGAGGAGCATTCTGGGATGATTGGATTGTCCATACACATTACGGCTCGCCAAATACGAACATTATCACGATTGCCCACTCATGAGTACGTTTAAGACCCTGGCAACTTGTGCTACGGCCTCCCTGACGCTCTCTACATCACTTGCTGGAACGCGGTGCATGAAGCGTCCATTGAATTTGTCTGGATGAAATCGCAACAAGGTTTCCTTGAGCTTGTCTCGATTTTGCCTCGAGACATCGTCGCCTTTACCGGGAGACGTTGTGCCATTAACATCTGGTAAGATGAAGGTGGATATGGCCTTTGGAGTGATATCTTCTACGTGGAGTTCAGCGCGAGAGACTCTGCGACCTTCAGGACAGACTAGATAGAGGGGCCAGGGAATATCTCCAAACGTTAATGGTCCATGATCGCGTGTCCGAGGATCCAAGAGCGTCTTCCATCGGTGTTCGTATTGCTGTCTGTATTCTTCCTCTTGCTGCCTCCGCCTTTCTTTTCTCCGCCTTTCCTCCCGCTCGAGGGCTGCCCTCTCTATTCTGGCTGTCTCTGCTTTGATTTCCTTTTGACGGGCTCTCTGAGTGGCCTTTTCTGCGTCCCGTTTCGCTTGTTCCTCGTACTCACGCGCGTGCTTCCTCCTGAGAAGAACGAACTATCAGTGAAGATCGCGAGCGAGAAGACGAATCGACTGACTTCCACATCCCTTCCCTTAACCACTCTGCGTACTCGTCGTCGTCCATGTATTGTGGATTGGCTGCGTCATGCTTGTCGCGAGACCATCTGTCAGGGATGTGGGCATAATCGTTGAACCGGGCGTTGACGCCGTCCAAGCCTTCGTCGTCCCCGAGCGCGTCCCATAGCTTTTCCCTGAAATGCGTCTCTTCGAGGTCTGGTTTGTGAGAGGAGGCGGGGGGTGGAGATGGACCGTATACGTCGTGGTCCTCAATCTCGGGGTGTTTCTTTCTGCTGCCCTCTCGCCTGCTCTTTCTCGTTGCCCTTGCAGCCTTGCGACGGGCTCGCTCCTCGGGTGTTCGCTTCAGACGTAGAGGCTTTGGCATCGTTGTACATATTAGTCAGCTAGTCAACCATGCATCCACTCTACGATGGCAAGTCATTTTATAGTACATACGCTTGACTTGAGTCTGACTTTCCTGACAGTTACTAGACGGTTGTTCTTTGTTATACCGCCCCTCGTATGCCCCATTCAGTTCTTTGTCAATGCCCCATTTGGCCGGTTCACGCCATCAAGCGACAGCATCTTCCTCGTCGATGGTATACGTGCTTGGATAGTCATGGAAATAGTTTCTCCTATCGCCTTTGTCAGCGCGCTCGTCAACACCCCGTTCGCTTCCTCCCCGGCAGACGCGTCCCCGCTATCCTCCGCTCAGATTTTCCTCGCCACCCTCTTCCTCGTCCACTACGCAAACCGCGCCGTCATATCCCCTCTTCGCACCCCCTCTCGCTCAAAATCGCACATTAGCGTCACCATTTCCGGTATTTTCTTCAACATCGTCAACGGTACCCTCATGGGCTCCTATCTCCACTCGAGCACAGCGGCCACGTTTCTTGCATCTGCTCCCGCCCGACCCGTCTTTTGGGCAGGCATCCTCATCTGGGCAGCTGGACTTATTGGTAACATCCTCCATGACGAGATCCTTCTCAACATCCGCCGCAACGCCAAGGCCAAGGGGAAAGCCAAGGCCAGGTCCGAAGATGACGGGGACGCGACGCCAAAGGAACACTACGGGATACCGCACGGCTATCTCTACGCGTACGTCTCGTACCCCAATTATCTGTGCGAATGGACCGAGTGGTTTGGCTTTGCGCTCGCTGCGGCGTCCCTCCCCGACACGACGTCACTCGGCGCGCTCGTCACCTCGGTCCAGCCACCCTGGATTTTCTTTGCATCTGAGGTATTCCTCATGATCGCGCGTGCTTACAAGGGGCATCGGTGGTACCTCGACAAGTTTCCGGACTACCCCAGGAATAGAAAGGCAGTCATTCCATTTTTCTTCTAGAGTACGATGACCTGGACGTCTTGGATCAGATGTTGTTTCATATTGCCACGAAATCGAGTTTGAATACAGTATGAAACCCCTCTTGCGTTCGATATAATCACGAAAACCGCTCACCGAATAATCATTCACGAAGAACTCGGTGCCGCGGAATCCATGGTATTCCGGAATTACTCCACAGCGGCTTCATATCTAACATTCAACAGGGTACCCGTGACCGAATGCTTGAGTTCACCGTCACTACGGCAATTCGAGCGAGATGGCAGACATTGTTAGTGCGGACACTCCTAACAATAGTGGAGGGAATGCTCGTCTGGGTTGTCAGACTTGTTTGCCGCGCCCGTCGGTCACCCCTCTCCAAGGATTAGGACCACGTTAGACTCGGGATGGTATGCTCTTTGGACGAGCAAGGTGCTGGATGAGCGTGGTTTCGAGCCTGCGAATTCCAGCTCCAATCAGGGGACTATTGCTACCTCGACCACCGCCCTTCCAGGGTTGAGGTAACTTCCAACTGTAACAGTTGGTATCATATGGGGTAGATGATCATCACGAGGACGATACCACGGGCCAGTCGGGCCAAGGCTGCTGTGCTCCTTCGTTGCCATGCGGTACTAACTGGGTCTAATGAAATGGTGATTTTCTGGAAAACGTTGAACCATGTCCTACCAATCAAGAAGCAATTGGTCATTGCATTACGATGCAAACCTGACTAGCCCCCCGGACCCGGGGCCCGAGTGGTCCAAACGTCTATCCGAGGGCTTAAGTGATCCGTTTGCTACATGCATAAAAGTTGGCTACCTAGAGCGCACTCAGGCTGTGCAGTTAGTCATGGACGACCAAACCATCCTGTTTCTAGGACAGCCCGGGGACGAAGGCACCAAGCTTACAGAGCAGCTGAAGCCCGACACTGAGCCCCTCGGTGCAAATTATGGGCTCTCTGCAGACCAAGCGATCTTCTTCAAGGAACAGACTGGCATCCACGACGACGACCTTAGAACTCACATTCTCGCAGTACAAGAGAAGGCATGGAATGTCAGTGATATCGCGTTGGTTCAAGTTCATCCTCTAACCTGAAGGATGCAGGTGTGCCCGTATGGGACTACCAGATACTTCACGTTTACAAAGCAAGTGAGCCGTTGCTTTTCAGCTTGCTCCCGTGTTGATGTATCACAGGCTAGGGATCACGATGATGCCAGAGTACAAGCGTATCATCGAGCTTGGCCGAGAGCGACCGGACGAGATTTTCCTAGAAATGGGTTGTTGCTGTGAGTAATCTATGCTTGTTGGGCTCTTTTTTCCTTCGAATGTTGAAACATTTGCGCATACTAGTCGGAGTGGAATCCAGGAAAGTCGTGGCGGACGGTTTCCCGCTCAAGAATGCCGTGACCAGCGATCTGAGGAAAGGTAATTGGCACCGGAACCTCGCAAATAGATGATGCTAATCATATTCGATACTTTTGAAGAGTTCTTTGACCTGGGCCACACCCTCTTCCATACGACGCCAGAAACCTATCCGATTAGCTTCGTCCACGGGAACGCACTCGATCCTGATATACTACGCATTGTGCCTCCTTTCGATAAGCCTCCATCTATCGAGAGACCAGATCTGTCCACGTTGACATCGTTGAATCCTCTTGCGGGACGATGTTCGGTGATCTACGCAGCTCACTTTTTCTCTTTGTTTTCAGAGGAAAATCAACTTCACATGGCAAAGGCGCTAGCAGGCCTCCTATCTCCTCAGCCAGGCTCCATGATACTCGGTCATCACGTCGGAAACCTGCAGAAAGGCATACACCACGGAGAGGTCTGGGGCAGAGGATTCGAGATGTTTCAGCACAGTCTCGAATCTTGGAGCTCCCTTTGGAACGGCGAGGTCTTTGCCAAGGGAAACGTAAGCGTGAACGTGAAGATGGAAGTGGTGGAGGAAGAAAGTGGGATATTCTATCCGTTAACGTGGTCGGTGGTGAGGTTGTAGCTATTTTCTGTGTCGGGGTGGCCAAACAGTGACTTTTAATGATAACGCGTAATGTGCCCGACACAGAGACCAGGTCGCAGTTGTGGTTCCCAGTGCTCTCGCTATTCCTGGCTGAATCAGCAAGATTCGAGAAAGCTACCCCCGAAATGCGAGATTGGGCTTTGGATAGTGACCGAGCCGTACAGACAAAAATCTGTCGTTCGATATTATGGTTGAAAAGACGGCAACCATAATGACAAGCGAAATCAGTGACGGGTCAGGTGCGACGAAAAATGTATGTGGTATAACGCGCATACGACCTGGATTTCCCGGCGCCGGGAAACAAAACTGTAGATCCCAGTCAGCCAACCAGACCAGTATATATCCGAAGGGATTTTGATGCTCATCTGTGCGTGGCGCGTCATACAGAAACCTCACTGCTAGTAATATATGCCGTGACTGCGGCTACGGCGTATCGGACCAGCAGCGCCTCGGGAAGGAATCAGAAACGACACTGGTAGGGTGCCGGTGATCAAAATAGACGATAAATCCGATCAGCGCGAGTTAGTGCATAGCTTTTAAAAAAGACCGAGTACTCTGTTGAGTACCCGGACTCATAGTTTCACGAGTAATCCATTGGCCTAATTTATATTTCGGCCAGCGGTGACACACTGCCAGTGGAAGGATAAGGGTGTATCCATCAAATTTACCATAGCAGGTTATCTGATTGATCGGTGAACATGAGGTCCGCCACTTGCCCAAGACGTTTGACGTGATGAGTACTACTCGCTTTGTCCGTCGGCACTGGACATATTATGATCGCATTTTGAGTGAAGGTTCGGATAGCACCCATGATTGTGAGAATCCCTATGGTGTGCACGTTGGTTACCGATGCTGCGGTAAGGAAGCTGGGACTGATCACCTTAGTTCCACCTCTGCGGTGGGAGCTCTACGAGCTGCACCCACTGGCACTGCCAATGGCGTTTCATCACCTTGATGTGCAAAGAAGAGGAGATAACATACCAGCTCGTGCCCATCAATCTTATTAAGGAGACCTCGGAGTTTATCAAGTTTCAAGTTTCGTTTCGACCAGATTCCATCACGAGTCTCCGCCAAGTTCAAGTACTCTGACCTCGTTCGAACTATCGGCTTCGACAGAAGCTGTCAACTTTAACTACCTCCACTTGCGTTCGAAAAGCTAATCACCAGACAGACCTCGGGGCCAAGGACGAGAAACTTGAGGACAGGCCCATCCTAGCGTCGACAATCATCCTGCTGAAGAATTTGTACGATCTTCATCATTGCGGACTACAGTACTAGTGTCAATTCCATTTTTTCTTTAACACCCCTGAGAGTAATTGAAACATCGACAATCTCCGCTCGAAAATAGTTTTAACGTGTTCACCTTGCAAAGTGTGCGAAGTCAAAACAAGAACTATCACGACCAGAATGATGTCTTCAGACGAACCGACCTCAACACCGCTTCAGACGGTCCAGGCGTCCATCGCTAATGCCAGGCGCCAGTACCAGCAGACCCTCGACCGCTGGACGCCCCACGTTCTTCAGCGCTGGCTGGCAACCCTCGGCCTCCTTGCCCTTTTTATGCTTCGAATCGTCTTGGCCCAAGGGGTGAGTCTCTCCAAACTCGCATGCATAGTCTCGAAATTTACTTTCTATCCAGTGGTACATTGGTTCGTGATTAGCTTTGTTTCGAGTGTAGACTGACGTATCTCTCGGGCGTCCAATATAGTATGCTGTACGTGCGCTTCCTCCTATCTCGCGTTCGGCCTGTGACCATGTTCCACAGACGGCCTTGCCATCTATCTTCTCAACCTGCTATTGGCATTCCTGCAACCCAAGTTCGACCCTTCACTTCGTGACGACTTACTTGCAGACGAGATCGAAGAAGGCGCCACCGACGACGGGCCCGCCCTTCCCTCGCAGCGAGACGATGAGTTCAGACCGTTTGTGAGGCGGTTGCCTGAATGGCAGTTTTGGTGCGCCCGTGCTCACTTCTTCATCTTACCAAGCAACTGAAACCAGCCCTCGCACGTAGGCTCAGCGGGACGCGGGCCGTCATCATCTCCCTCTTGCTCACCACGTCCGACATGTTCGACGTCCCTGTTTACTGGCCAATCTTGGTGATCTATTTCTGCGTCTTGTTTGCGTTGACAATGCGCCGCCAAATACAGTATGTTTGGCCGACTCTCGATTCAGGGCTTGTTACTGACCACAAACTCGCTCAGGCATATGATCAAGTACAAATACGTACCCTTTGATTTCGGCCGTAAAGCACGATATGGCGGGAGCAAGTAGATCCTGGTTTCGCCCTTGGACATGGTGCACTATATGAAAAGATGCTTTCTTTCGTTTGACTTGTCGTCACCCGTCTGCGAATGCGGCAGCGCTTAGTCGCGGTGGTGATACTGGTACGGATTTATAGCAATCGTAATGTGACTCTGATAGATAGCCCTGATCTCAACTGCTGATATACCACGTGACTTGACCATGATAATCCCAACTGCGAACATACCATAGTTTGGCCACATGATGACCTCGACCACTGCGTACCCACCTGCAGTGCAGGCGATGGCATACCACGTCCTGCAGTGCCTGCTGAGCCACCGGGTGCAGGCCTCTTTTACCTCTTCTAGGTGCCGCCTACCCCCGCTCTTCGTGGGCGTCCAGGGTCCGCAAGGGAGCGGCAAGACCTTTCTCACGTCTCGTCTCCGATCGGTGCTCACAAACCCGCCGCACTCCCTCTCTGTAGCCGTCCTCTCGATCGACGACCTATACTTGCCCCATGCCGAACTAGTAGCGCTTGCCGAGGCACATCCGCACAATCGGCTGCTGCACGGGCGCGGGCTGCCGGGGACGCACGATGTCGCACTGGGGGGTGCCGTCTTGCGAGCGCTTAAGACTATCAACAACATTGACGCCGATGCCGGTGGAGGTGGGCGGGATGTCCCTGTCCCTGTGCGTGAGGTGGCGTTGCCGGTGTTTGACAAGAGTTTGTTTAATGGCGAGGGCGACCGGCGGGTCGATCAGACAGTGGTAATGCGTGCACCCGTGGACGTAGTCTTGCTCGAGGGATGGTGTGTTGGGTTCTACCCTGTGCAACGGGAGGTGGTCGAGGCACGATGGCAGGCGCCGGTACCGGGCCTAGATGGCATCGGATTCGACATGCAGGCAATAGCGTCGGTTGAGGATGTTCTTGAGGTGAACGGGCTGCTGGGGGCATATGTTGAATGGTGGCAGGCGTTGGATACGTTCATCCAGGTGCGTGCATTTGTTGATGATGATGATGCTGATGACAATGTATAATGGGGTTTTAGATCAGAGGACCGTCAAGTTCGCGACATGCGATCGTCTATCAATGGCGGTTGCAGCAAGAGCAGGACATGAAGGCCAAGAACGGGGGCCGAGGAATGACGGACGAGCAAGTGAAGACGTGCGTGCACCGTCTCTGATTCTCGTTTCTAGTATTGGCTCGCTTACTGACATGCCTCGGGCACAGGTTTGTGGATCGGTATATACCCGGTTACGTCTTTTTCGAAGACGGGGTGAGGAATGGCATGGCAGACGAAGAAGGGGGCGAGTTACCACCGTGGCATGGACGCGGTATGGTGTTGGAACTGGGCCTAGAACGCCAGCTTCGCGGTATTCGATGGTTCTGACCTGGAAGGCGTGCGTTTGATAGGGGAAATGGTTTCCATTGAACCTGTGCAGCGTTATCGAGGTCATGGGATATCAGTTACTAATGGCTTCTTCTTCGGCGAAACTCGGTGCCTCATGAACTCTGGTGTAAAGTTGGTCTGATAAGCCAACTGTGACTGATGGTCAGCTGAACGATACGAGTTACGGCACTATCTGATCTGAGTCTCACTGATCACATCGATATCACCTTGTCTCTGCATCCTTTTTCGTGAATCATTAACTCACTAGAAGGTCAACGTTATCGTTGAACGTTGAGTATGTCTGCTTACGGTGCTCTTTCGCGACCAGCGAGATCCACCAACTTCCATCTTCCCGCGACAACGTGGCGCCACCCACGCGACCCGCACGCCGCCGCCGTGACCGTCTTCCACCTTGACCCATCTGCGATCGGGTCGGCCAGTGGCGTTGACGCAGGTGTTGGGGAACTTGCAGGCCTGTTCGACTACCTCCATGCCGTCTTTGCAGACGAGGTCGACAAGGGGCTCACATATCCCCAAGAGGACATGCGTGACCCCGAAACGTTCAAGGCATACTTTTTTGCCGCGGACGTCGTGATCGCCCTCCTCTGCGACAGCGAAGGGGCTGGAATTACGCACAACACGGGCTCGGCTGATGGAGACGGTCGGGAGATCGATGTCAACATCGAGCGCGTGAGGGCGGGTCGACCGTGGGACGCTTGTGTAGTCGGATTTTACTATGTGCGTTGATCCAACTTGGATTTTCTTCAATTTTCTTCATTCTCCTTTTCCTACGTCCCGGCATCATCCTCGTAACAAGTTTCATGATACAAAACTGTTGTTGAACGCCGTTGTGGGCATGCCGACAGGGTCTCGTTTCATTCACATTCACATTCCTACTACTTAGTAGTCACTGAGCCCCCCGTCGCGCTAACCCTTGCCTCCTTGCATCGGCATGTCGTGTACACGTCGCTGATCGTATGCGCGTACTTCACTTCCGTCTAGATCAAACCCAACTATCCAGGCCGATCCTCGCACGTAAGGCCCTTTCCCTGTTATTGTTACGTTCCAAACCCTGATCGCTTCCACCGTATATACTGCTTGACGTCTCTTCACTTCTAGATTTGCAACGCGGGCTTCGTCGTCCCGCCATCGCAGCGGAACGGCGGCTACGGCCGTGTCCTCGCACGATCGTTCTTGTATTACGCACCGCGGTTAGGGTACCGGGCGAGCGTATTCAACTTGGTGTACGTCAACAACGTGGCGAGCGTTCGGTGTGTGCCGTCGCTATTTGATGCGCCGTAGATCTACATGGATGACATGATGCAGCATTTGGGAGTCCCTTGGATTCGTCAAGGCAGGATTGATACCCGAGGCAGGAAGACTCAAGCGGACGGATGGGCCAGGGGAGGAATACGTCGACGCGTTGGTGTTTTACAAGCGGTTTGACGACGTACAACATGGAGACGTTCCAGCCTCGTGAAGCATCTCCATGACGTTTACGACTGCCATGGTCGCTAGTTTCAGTAGGTAAGCTACCCGTGTATCACGATGGCTTCGTCCTAGCTGAATAGGGGTTCCAGATAATGCCATGGGGAGTAGCCAGGCATCCCGACCACGAGTTATAAACACCATTGCACCATCATGGCTGTCCAACTCACCGTTCTGAGTTGACACGTTCGTGAATACATGCCGGCAGGTGAACGGTACGATCTATCTGATCAGGTGGTATCTGGAAATCATGTCACGATAAGCAAGATTATCGACTCGGATCAGAAAAGAGGCTAAAATAAAAGAACTGTCTCCGTTTCCGATAAAGAGGGATGGAACTCGAGCCAAGGTGCACTAGGATGGCAAACACGCCAAATTTGGCGTTCATGCCACAGGCACATGTAGCGCTGGGTGGATTCGGGTACGATGGCCCATGATTGTCCGGAAAGAACTTTGGGGATCGACAGAGCTGGACCCGGAGCCGGTACGGTATGCATCATCCGTGTTCCAGAATCGATTGGGGAGGAACGGGACGTCGTGATGGTATCACGATGAGTGCCGAACTTGGTCGTCACGCGTCAGTGGTGATAAGACAAACACTGGAAATAGCAGGACTGCCAGGCGTTTGGAAAAATCAGAACATCATTCTGGAGCTTGTTGGTGGAGTCACAGAACGTGATCCGATGCCACATCCAATTGCTCCTGATGGCTGATATGACCAACCATGGAGATATGACGGCGACGATGACGACGACGGTAGTTCTTGGCAGTAGTGGTACCACCGACGATGGGGAGCCGGGATCACTGAACAAGCTCCATGGATAGTCAAGAAGCGAAAACCCGAATTCGTGATGCGATACGTCGCGCGTGTGATGTCGTCGGCCGAAGATCATCGGATGGCGATCGCTGCGCATCGCGGTATGGCGCGCCTGCGCCAGAACGTTCGAGGGTTTGGGCAATGGGGTGCAATACATGTTGCATTCGACACGCTACACCCTCATAATGTATGCGCGACCCACGCAAGCACCCGCCATCTAGGAGGCAGAAGCCGGGACCGGCGCAGCGATCACCCGGCCCTCGGGTCAAGGGAATAATGATACATGTCGAAACCAATAATGATGTATGATGTATCGGAGCGCGGGCGGGAGAAAAGGAGATGATGGGAGGCGGAAACGAGTCCACGCGACCCGGGCGCCCATTTCATAGATGTGGCACTAGCAGCGCAGGATTCCGCGATCACCTGGGGTAGAGTACACTGTATATGCGTGTATGATCACCATGGGTGCGGTCTGCATTGGGGATATGACAGAGAATAGGGGGAGAGCTGTGGGTCCCAGTTTAAGGTCTTCCGCGGTCGCTGTGCATGATCAATGATCAAATGGTTCAACTTGAAATGGAAAGCTCAAAGCGGTATTAAGAGCGCAAGCTCGATTTCCTTTTCTCTTATCCTATGGAGCGGCGCACACATGTGGATTCGGGGGGAGGGCCCCACAAAAAAAAAAAGAGGCTACTCCAAGTCTGCTAAAACGATTTCGACGGGATCCTATGAACGCACCAATCAGCGCTTCGAACTGGGCAGTCATCTTCAAAACCGGAGACGGGGTTGTACCAGAACAATGAGAAAAAAAATGAAATGAAACAAGTCGTACGATGTACTAACCAATACCAGATCGGCGGTAGACCGGCATTGTCGCAGGATGGTGTGATTATGAGCGGTCTCCAGTACAGAGGAAAGAAATAAAAGAACCGTATGGATGCCCATGGAGCCGCCTATATATATATACAAAGGATGGGCGGTGATCGTCATCGCCCGTCGCGAGGAGAGAACGTACGTATCCATGTTAAGCCATCACTGTTGTGTAAAACCGAGACGACCAGATTCTGGACGAGCTTCGCCGAGCCCATACGGGAGTGAGACGAGCCGTACGGAAACTAAAACGCAGTAACGGTTGGGTACTACGGCTGCGGCGACAAGAAGCACACTCACACACGGACACCTCTGATCAAATAGGCACGGGTTCAATGGCCATCAACCCACGTCTTCACACAAAAGTCTAATTTGGCATCGCTTGTTGAGCAGCGTCGTAGGTCCTGTGTGGGTAAGCCGAGGAGGAGGAGATGCAGACCGATCCCGTGACGTGAAACAACAGTATCTTTTCAACGGAAGTTGTTCGCGAACCACCACTGGCTCTAACGGCGGTCATTCCCAACAATGTTAGAACGTTTCCAAATCCCCGTTGCGACTGGGCTCCATTCCTCCGAGAGCCTCGCGTTGAACGCATAGAAGGCATTTAGCCCTCTACGGATAGGTGTGCCGTACCTGTGTCGCAGAATGGGCAAGTGTACAATGGAGGTCGACCCGGCCCGGCCACGATACACACGGAATAAGTAGTATACCACGCTCACCGGGCGGATTACCTGATATTGCATAATCGTAATGGAGGAAAGCCATGAGGCGATCGCGTGTCCTCCTTTGCCTCGCCGAGATAGTTGAATACAAGGCGATGCTTGATCGCATGACATCAGGGGTGGACGGACATAACCTTTACAATCGGCGAGATCACTTGTAGTGGACAAAGAGTTCGTTTCCTGTAGAGAGACCAAGCGCTCCGTCTGGCTACGGACGGGGCGTTCCGCAGAACAAGCCAACACGGTGCTAGCTGTGGCCATCCTGTGGTTTGCGCCATGATCACATCCTCTGGAACAGGACTTGCCAACAAACGCTGCTTGCTGCGGTAGCCTAATATCGCGACGAATTTCGTGTCAGGTTTGGACACGGCTTTCTTTTCATCTCGCGTGCAATATACTCTAGCCCGCACCGCATGGCCTTACAAGAACTTTGCTGGCCAAGCCAGTGCTGCCACGCCGTGCCTCGAGGAGACCTGTATCAGAATGTGTGATTGTCAAGTCTGCCAGCGACCTGCAGCGATGTGACCCCTTCGTCGTAAGTGTGAAACGTTAGATGCACGAGCCGACGAGCAGGACTCTGAAACTCCAGAAGGGGGGCCGTGCGCAAGCAAGCACCGACAAATAATTCCGCCCGCGTTGGCCCATCGAGCACCGCCGGAATCCCTTTTTTTGTCTTTTCTTTTTGATTCCGTGATGGCATGTGCCCTGAAATTCCGAAGTCCACTTCCAAAAGAGGATGTCACGGTTACAAGGGTTGGCGGATGAAGATAAACGAGCGTCCAAAGGAGGCAAGTTCCAACAGAAACGTCTGATATGCCAACCTGAATTAGTACTTGCCCGTTTTCACGTCTCCAAACGTGGCAGCCCGCAGGGATTTCTGAGTCCCGAGAGCGACAATGATACATACATCAGTCCTGGTACTCAGCCCTGTCTCGTTATCGGTGCCGGGCTGTGTCTGTGTTACCTCAGACAACGCCAAATGGGCTGTAGAACCAACGTCCTTGCCGTTGATGGGCCGAATTTATGGCGGTAGACGTTGACATTGTGAGAAGAGTCGCTTATCCCCGCTTGAGAACCGACCTGCGTTTCATTGGGGCAAGGCACTTGGCCGCGGGCACGCTTCAAGATTCAACTTACAGACCTACTTTCTTTCACTTCCTTGTATTCAGCAAAGCTTGTTCTTTATGATGTACATATGCCTACGAAAAAAAAACCGGTTGTATGCAGCTATTGACACAACATGAGTATGCAGCAGTGAGGCCCAATGCGAGATGAAGCAAACGAGTCCGTCGCCAACGGTACTCCATGTCGCCCACCCCCAAGGAACGGGTAGGGTGGGTATAGATATGTCCTTAAATATATGGTGAGCGACTTGAGATAAAGGCGAGTATACAATAAATGTCGTCTTCAAGACGACCGCTCTAAGCGAATAACGTGAGCTACAATATAGAGGGGTTACCACACGGAAGGCGAAGCGAATGCGAACATCTTGCTTTTTGAATGAACGAGTGGAATGGCCTCTGCTTTTGGGAGACCTGGTGACGACGATGCTGAGACGATCTTCGCCGTGAGATCCTCGATACCGGGAGGGGTGGGGGGAGAGGCAGAGGACGCTGGAGACGTTGAGGGTGAGTATGAGGGTGAAGGGGTATCGGGGGTAGTGGGAGGCGTCATGTACGCCGCAGAAGGGTTGGGGGGAGGAGGGGGGAACACGGGCTTTGGGGGCGATGGGTAACGCTGCCCGTATGATGGGGACAGGCTGGTGCCGGATGAAGCTGCGAACGGGTTGGCAGTGGGTGGAGGCGTCGACTTCTTCGTCGATGGGAGTATGTAGGTGGGATAAGGACCGGGACCGACGAAGTCCTTGCGGATCATCTCCTCGAACTCCTTTAGCGTGAAGGGATCGACGTTGAGCTCCCATTCGAGGTACTGACACATCTCTCTCTCCATCTGGTTGATCTCTCGCAACTGGAACATAGCCTGCGCCACTATTGACCAGGACTTGTTCGAATACGTATCGTCGCAGATGACCTTTGAGGCGAGCATGAACGCAGATATGAAAAGTCGGTGGCCCGACGATCCCCGAGCGGTCGGAAAACGCGCCTTGAGCCGCTGCAACAGGACAAGGGCTGCAAACGTGACTGACGAGTGCAACTTGGTGCGGTGCAGCGCATAGGCGATGAAGTGAGGGAGCTTGACGGTCGAGTTGGAAGACGAGGGGGGGTACTCCGGACACGCAAAGAGGTGGGTAATGAAACGAGCACATAGCTTGGATGTTTGCTCGTGTCCGTAGAAGGGGTCCTGCCTGCTCGAAGTGGGCTGTGTCGAGTGTGGTTTGGTCGAAGGTGCCTGGGAAGGAAATTTAGACAAGTTTACCGAAAGTGGCGGTTGTCAGTACACACCGGGGGTTGGGGGTATGTGGGACGGGGATGAGAAGCGTTGTGTGTTGACCTGAATGGCGATGGATGACCTGGGACAAGTGGACCGTGTACGGTTGCCATGGACTGGAAGAAAAGTCGGAGGTAGGGGATATACGAAGCACAGCGACGGAGGAGGAGGGCTACTAGTTCGGAAGCACTGTTGGGAAGAGCACGACCTCAGTATATAAATCTCTAGTCCCTGAGAACGGGAAACACAAGGTTTCAAAATGTCCGAATACGGACAGATTCAAGATCCTCCCAAAAAAAAAAATGAACATTATGTAACTATAAAACGTGCCGAAACCGCGCCCAACCGAGCGAAGCAGCACGCCCTATTATTTTTTTTGGGACCTTGGCCACCGCGCCTGATTATTTGCACCGCCCGAATATTATTATGAATGAAACAATGGAAAACTCACCGTGAGAAACGGACCGAGTACGTCTCGTTGCAGGCCTTGCAGCGTGCACACTCGTCTGTCTTCGCTTGATTGCCTCGAGGACGGCGAGAAGGATTCTTGACAAATCGCGTTATCCACAGGCGTGGGTGATCGAACCGCGCGTGCTCTCTATGCAGTGGGATCGAATGGATGCGCCACACGGCTTAGTCGGTGGGGGGGAGCTCCCTGACTCTCCACTCGCCATCTCCTTTTTATACAGGGAAACAAAGGTTGCCTTCAACGGTAAAACCTTGACGGACATGCTGACAACAGCGGCGACGCTTCCTCCAAAACCGCATAGAAGCTGAATTCTCCGGCCGGATGTTACGATCCGCGTCACGCCAAAATGCGCTGCCACACCACACTTCCTGAACCGGTTCGTCGCCTCATCGCTTTGCCTGCATAGCACAAGCTATCCCTTCTCCGTCTCCCTATACTTTGCGATACGACCGGATCGACGCTCGGCCAGGCCCAGGGGTTCTCCACAATTCTACTCCGGAAACCGACTTACTCCAGTCCCGCCCCTCCATTTTTTTCCGACCGATTTTACGCGAACCCCATCGTCATTACTATTTTCTCATCAATTGCTCCACAGCCGGGCTACTGCCCTTCGGCCGTCCATGTCATCTCCGTTCGCTTACTCCGGCACATCCACTTCGATGACATTTCCTGCGCTATCAGCTGTCCGAGCTCGCAGTGACGCTGGTAACAACACCACATAAACTTTCGTACCATCAGCTGAGAACTATGAGCAATTCCTCTGCCGTCTGCCAAACCGTCACTGACTCACTAACTCGGTCCGTTTTGGCTCATTCTCCTGCAATTACCTCTTTTGACATCCTCGTTTAGAAGCACACCCCACATGTGCGGAGGATCAGATTCAAATCATGCTATTTCACGGAACTATTTTGGCTTCCCTGGCTTCTGCCTCGCATATCAAGGCAGGTGTGGTCCGAATCTGATTTTACGTTCGACTCAAGGGCCTGCCATGGTTGGCGTTTGTGCGTGGTTGATTATCATTATATTACTCCCTGCTACTCCCACTCCGAATCGCATTCTGGATGCACTTCCCCACGCTACCGACGCTGCTGTGAACCAGTAGTCGGATGTAATCACGACATTGGCTATAGTGACCTCCATCGACCCAACAACTCATCCCTCACTGACGCCTTGCCCTGATTCCTGGGTTGTGACGTTCAGCTCAGCCCTCGATTAAGTATCATGTTGTGACTGAAGGACTTTCGGTAGTGAAGGTCAGAGAGCCGGCATGGGAATGGGTCCCTCCATTTAGGGAGATGAATGATGATGATCCCAGGACAACGCCGTAAGTTAGACATTGGTGAGAGGCTCAGCCCACGTACGGTCCGGAAACCAGACAAAGAATTGTCACCCATTTGGCTTACTCTCTTCCGCGAGCTGAGGCACCATTACAGTACATACATTCGTGCGACCTGCACTAGCCCACAGGGCGCATCACAACATAACACTTTTGTTGTCTATGTAATTGTTCGTCTGGCGCGCCCCCGAACCCTGCGACTTGTTCAGATACCTAATTGATTGGGCGATTGCCGGTCTGTAGTTGGCAAGCCACGCTGCGCTGATTTGACAGCGGTGGCAGATCTCGTCTATCAACGCTTGGACTTTCGTGCATATGCCAGATGACGCCATCGTTCGGTGTTTCTCATTCATGTTCATATCGGTGTTGTGTCTGACGTAGTCAGGTCAAACTGGAAAGATAAGGGGACGATGCGGATGAAGAGTGAGTGATGACCCGACTGTGCGGCCCTCGGAGTCGGAGAGTGAGAAGTAGACCTTATCGACGTCGGATGAAGTCATCGCTTCTTCGTACACAAACACTCATTTCTCATCACGGACGTGGTTTGTGGACGTGGTTCCAAACGCTTGTATGGGACGAGCCGAGCCGATGCGGATCAAGTTGGACGACAACGGATTCCTCGAGAAGGAGACTGGGCGCCCGCGAAGTTATCCGAGTCGGATTTGCCAGCGAAGCTGCATCGTATTCGAAGGGGGGACGCGGAAGTCGATCGTACTTCAACCTGGCAGTGACAAGTCCAGCGCCGTGACCACTGACGGAGGTTATCCTCCCATACCGAATGCAGAAAACTGCCAAGCTAGAAGGAGCAGCTTGACGTAGGTTTCTTGACGCACTGACATTCCCAGTTTCAAGAGGTCACTACAGCACGGTGCGCATGACAGTACCGTGACTGTAGTGTGCACACTGCCACCGCTAACTCTCGTTGGCATCAGTTCATCCGTAAGCTCAGCAACGGCTGCCTCGACGGGCCGCTAGCTCACCGAATGTCCAGAGTCGAAAGTTCACTCCGATCTGACGTGGCAACTTGTCAATCTCAAGGGGTGTCTCATGCATATAACTGGATAGGCTCTTCGACCTCACGTCCCTCAAAGCATAGCATGGCGCTCATGCTTGGGCTCAGTTCCAACTGTGGCGCGTCCGATGAGCAAACTGGCGTGTCATGCATCATTCCGCCATACCTTTTTCGGGCATTCGTTCCTGCGAAGTACATACTTGTTCTTACTTCCAATTCTGCCACACAATGCCAATTAGATTGAATGGTTCAATTGTTCGACTCACAAACTTCCCTACTGGATTCACTACAATCATCCTGATTCAAAGCTTGTCGTATGTATACGCGGCTGTTGGTTGTTCCCATCGATGCACGCCCTACATTGATGGCGCCGCCGCAGGGCTCAGTGGACGTCGCCCCAAACGCCAAGGCTCGCGTCGTTCTAAATTGATCTCGATCAGACGTACCTGATGTGGCGCGCTTGCACAGGCTGGTTCGTTTCAAAATTACCTTCACACTGGCATTCCTTGCTAGATAGCCCCTAGCGAGCCAATATGTCACTGTCTCCCTCCAAGACTATATGAGATGTCATAACGTGGCTTGCCGTATATTACTGACAGCATCAACAGTCACCTTGTTGGAAACGGAGGCAACTTGCCACAGATAACGAATTCAACCAACAAAATAGATTCTTGCTTCACCGCAGTGAAACGCGACCTTTCCTTTCCAGCGCGCATGACTTGAGGTTCTTCATCTTCCCAGCCTCTATCTAATTTGTGGCCATTAGCGGTACATGATACTAGCCTCATGCTGGCAAGCTGACGGGTTTTCATCAAGTACAGCATGCCCTGGATTTCTGATATGGGCGCCTCCTGGCAGTGGCACGCACTTATGACCTCGTATCTCGTATCTCGTATCAAGACCATGAACAACAGATGAATGACGAGTCCACAGTGGATGGATCCCGTCGAACAGTCAGGACGTACACACCATCACGCAACCATGACGAGAAGGCGAGCTCCGCTCTGCGCGGGGTCTGCGTATCGGTTTTTTGACAACCTTCGCCACCGTTGCGAACGGTGATGGCGTTCCTGGCGTGCGACCATGTCGGTCTTTTGGATTGTATGCGGGCGTTGACTATGAATGTGCCGTAACTTATCTCACGTCAATTGCGGCCAGCATGTGATGAGCGGAATGTGACCTGTCCTCCGCCTCCGCTGGGCGCACAGGCTGTCCCCTCGGCCGTCCTTGTGGGGATACAAGTGATCAGTGTCTGCGAACCAGCCTGCTTTACCCCGTTGACGTTCCCGTGCCTACGGATCATATCCAGGAACGACATTTTTTTCCACCAAGCGAACCGACCAAGGGATGTCCAAGGACCTTGGGATTACCATTTATGCGGAGGGTTCATGTGGGTCGTCTTTCACTCGCAGGCCGTCCGTGTAACGGTGGCCAGCACGTTTTTTTGATCATGTTTCGAGATTCTCCGTCTTCTGCTATCTATAGGTCGCCGATGGAAGTTGCACTCGAGTCTATCATACCGTAAGGCGGAGAAGATCCCTCGACGAACGGTGGGCGCCACCATGGCTTGGTTCGATTCCGCGGAGGTAGATAGCTTCGTTACGATCAAGGTCTAAAACTGACCTACACCATCATCTTATCATTTTTTTCTACTGACCCCTCCGCGCCACCCAAGCCCCGTCTGCCGTGCTACCCGTGGTATCTAACTGCCCGGTCGGAGCGCGCTGGTTCGTCCGCCTGCTGCATGCCAGCGGAAACGAAGGCAGGCGGAGGCAAAGTCGAAAAAAAAACGTGATGTGGCAAACCTAAACTTGTAAAGAGACGTCGACCTTTGGTATGATCTAGACCTCTCGCCTCCACATTCAATATCAGCGAACGGTCTTGCCATGCGGGACACGTACAAGTGACTATGCGTTCCCTCCTGCATGTGGCGCTGATGCGGCGCTACTGGTTGGTACAAAACTAAAACTCATGCAAAGAGGAAGTGGCATGCCTCGAGGCAACAAAGTTTGATGGCGAGGACCCACCGTTCCATGTCTGTCAAGGTCACGAGATTAGGCACTGCTAAAATGGGTAAAACTCATGCCGTTGATCTTATTATTTATCTCTTTTTATCTTTTATCTTTTTTTTTTTTTTATTTCGTAGCGTGCTGCCACGACTCCCGCATCACAACAATCTTATGTCAATTGAATTCAGCCACGTTCTGGGGTACGAGCTCAAGCGGTTCCGCTGAAAAAGCCTTTTTATGTGCCTCGTCGATTGCTGGACGAGCAGGAGGGAGGGGATGGGGTGTAAATTTGAAAGGCCCATCAGAGAATGATGAATGATCCGACGAGGCAGTGGGCTCGGAGACCTCAGGGGACCCTTTTGTCAAATGCGACAGAGTCACGGAAGCAGCCTTGCAATCGCTTCCTCTCGGATTAGATGCGACGAGAAGGCCGCACGGAAATCGTCCGCACAGGGTCCAATGCGATAATGTAATATCGCGAGATATGGTTTTCAGATGGGTTTTGTGAACTACTCATGCAATCATGATCATTGAACGATGTCGATGCGGCCAACAGGGGAGAATGGAAAATCATCTACGAATAGTAGTAAGTAGGCTATTGAATGGATGCGTGATCTCCCAACTGAGTTCCGTTCGTACCACTAGACGGGCCGCATCTGAAGAACTGGTACTTAGGGTTGGATGTGATCCGCACGGAAAGATATGAAGTGACCGCCTTGTCGATAGCAGAATGGAAGGCGTGTGCAAGTCGCGCGACTTGAAATTTCTGAATGGCGAACTACATCGCCTTTCATGCAAGCATTTGAATGGTGGTGACCTTCAGTGGCAAGCAAGCTACCTCTGTTCCGTTCTATCTAGCATAGCAAGAGGCGGTGGACGTTCAGAGAAGATGGTAAGGTCTTCCACACACCTGTTAGCCTCGCTGGCTTACGTTTGATAATCGTGCAAACCGACCAGTCGCCACCTCATTCTTTCAACTCGCACGATAAACGTTGAGGTTCATTGCAATCAAGCGCAGCGACGCAGTGCCCCAATACTGTATCGGTAAGCCCGTGAAACTCCATCTCCATGTTCTCGATCTTCTTCACCCAGCCGCACCAGTTCGTACTGCACGGAGAGACGGCCAAGCTAGCATAAACGTTCGTGCATTCTCAAGACGTTGGTAACACGACACCTTTCCGCTAAGGAAACGTCTTCAATCGGGATGAACGACGAAAAGTATATCTCCGATCACACGTTCACAGGTCTCCTATCCGCTGTTGGTGGGTATGGGTATTCGAGAACCGCGTTGAGGTCGTGTACCCTCTCTGTTACACGGATTCAATCGTGAAGATGTACTGGAATAGGCAGCATTCTTGCTACAGTTTTCCTTTATCCGCAGCACAGGTTCAGAGCAGCACTTCCCGAAGCGGTACGCTTGCTCGATGTAGAAGGGAAGCCAGAGGTGCTTCCACTCCTGTTGAGTGCAGCTAGTGAGTAACTTGGGTGACTCGCTTCCTGTGTTGTCCTGTGTGGGATGCCTGCGATCAATGAGGTGGCTACATGATCCCGCACTCTGGGAAGACCGTCGGCTATCTATCTTTGGAAGCCCCACTTGGATGGAGCTCCCCCTTCTTCGCTCACACCATTGTCTAGTCTTGGTGGGCTGTGCGTATGGGAGGTCTGAGGGTCTGGCCCAGGTAAGCGAACGTGCATACTGGATCTAGGAACCTGAATCACATTGAATGCAGTGCTTTGGATGGAGAACGCGTTTGTTGAAGCACGATTCCAGCGTTTGACCGAAGTCACGCACGGGAAAGACAAATACATAGTAGTCTCCATGGCGAAGCAGCGTTCATTCCCCGGTCGGAGCATTTCCGTGGAGAAGATGAGTTGAAATGATCGAGAGATCATTAAGGGCCCAGCGCAAAGCTGCTATTATCCCACTGCTGTATACAGGGTTAGATCGAGTCTTCCTCTCACCACAACATACTGTCATATTGACATGTTTCGGAACAGAACTTCGGGGTAGGTCAGGTCCTGAATGATTTGCGTTCCATTGTGTTTGACGCCGCAGCACGTCCAGACCGGACTGTCTTCTGCGTTCCCAGCATCCTTCGTCGGCGTTTCGGAGACGGATTTGGTTATGAGTTCGGTGACGAGCTGTCATTTCAAAGGTCCCTTTCGGGGATATGATCTGAAACGGCCCATCTCCGGCTAGTCCTGCGTTGTACATGGGCAGTGCTCGTTTTCACGTGTTTGTGGGGCAACTCAGCCAGAGACAGTTTACTGTGAGTCGTGTGCTCTGCTCTGTTAGGTTTAGCATATGTCTTACTAATTTAGCATCGAGCAAGTATCTCAGCGAAAGTCACTATTGATGCACGTTGTAAGCTCCCTAGCCGTGCCAGTTCTTCCCAAAGCAAATGCCTTTGGAATGGCAGGCCCTGGCCGAGTGCAGCATCAACAACAGGTGAGCCATGCGCTGTCCGAGGTCTGCAGTGGTTACGTCTCTTCATTCGCATTCCAAGCACTTACAACATCATATATTACAGGTGCCGACACTGATGCTATGTCAGCTCCGAGTCCAAGTCAGTCAGTTGCTTCTTGTTGGTGGAGACACCCAACGTTAATGTCCGCGTTCAATGGCCGTACTACTCCTGTAGTGGTGCACTCCATCGAACGTCCACATTAACTGTTGTCACTGTCACGAAACGTTTCTTCGTGGGGAGCAACAAGCTCACGTTTTATACAGTCAGTTTTCCGTTGCATCTACTGTGTGATCGGATTGGAGCAAACAGGTGTTTTCAGGCAAGTGCTGAGCCAGTGGACGTCCGAGGCTCCGAGCCGCCGCATTGGTTTGCACACAAACTGGTTTGCTAACCAAGACGTAGATCGTCACAAAATTGCTGACTAACATATGAGAGGATACTTCATTTAATTTCATGGAGCGTTTGCGATGTATTGCTGACTGGCAACTGCGCACCTGCGCAAATCGATGACGAGCATGGATAAGTAAATTTCTGTCAGCCTATGTGAATGTACAGTCACGAGCTCTGGCCGGTTCATACGTTCATATGACGGAGGCCGTCCCGACGTCACTGCCCCAGTAATATCAATGCTGGATGTCTTGAATATGAAGCAGTGGTTGTGGCGCTGTCGTGCACATGGAGGTGAGTAAGCAGGTGAGTAAGCATTCGCACGAAACCGGAGGTTTTACTCTTCCGTCTGTTCCGGGCTCTCGATCGAGCCCGCCGTTTAGTATAACGTTTCGGATCTCGGATTTATGTTCTCACAGCGGGGCGCGGGAATAGGTTAATGTAGATTCTATGCCCAATATGTTCGCCGTGGACGTGTAATCAAAATGGCTGTCTTTTGATTTTGGAGAATCAGTGATTCGTTGAAGTAGTGGTGGCAAAACGGGGTGGTGAATGCCAATTGAACTGCAAGGTAAACACGAGGGACGGATGCAAAATAGTGCCTGGCATGCGTGATAATATGCCAATCGATGGATCGATAGTGTATAACGCCTTAACGGATATACAAATGTTTCACCTGTCTGCACGGTACTGCTGATCCGGATCGAACTGTCCAGTCTGACATATGCTAGTCGTGAGTTCAGCGTGAAGTATGCACTGCTATACAAAGGTCCGAAGGAGAAATTATGAGCGAGCTTTTTTCCTCGGACTTGCATCGTGTACGTATTCGGCCGAGAATACATCAACGCTTTCTTCCCTCGATCTCTTCGAACTTCCGCTTCTGCTGCTTGCGGGAGTGGTTAGCAAACTTTCAATGACTTCCTCGTCACTTTCCAATCTAAGGCCAAGGTCAGTTCTCAGTCTACCGCATTCACCCACTGCGTACGCACGCGAATGCCGAAAATGGCTCTGGATCCAGACCGTGCTTTGCATTTAACTCGTTGGCTGCTTTCCACCTCTTTTCGCTTTCGGCCTTGCGTTCCGCCCGTAGCCACGCCATCCTGAGCTTACGGTCCTGCTTATTCATCTTTCCCGTCCCATCCCAAAGTTCCCGTTTTTGCTTCATCTTGCCCAACAGAAACGTTTCGAGATATTCGCGGGTGACGGTCAATTCGCGCGCCTCCGGCGTGGCTTTCTCCAGCAGCGTCTCCGTTCGTTGTAAAAGGCATCGACTTTCGGCAACGCGAGCCTCCATGAACGGGATGGTGTTGACGAGCGTGGTGAATTGGCGGAGGGCGTCTACGACCATGTAATGTGTCGGAGCGCCGGTTGTGTAGCCATACTCGTCATCATAGGCGTTGGCGTGCTCTTCTTCGTCAACTTGCAAGCCAGGGTTTGGACTTGGGTTGGACGGATAGGCCGCAGGCTCATCTAAGCAATGTAGCAAGTTATGTGAGCCATAGTCTCGGTGCGACGATCGATCATTTACCGTCGGGAGAAAGGAGTTGCTGGATTTGCTCAAGAGCCTCCGTTGAGCTGGAAGGGGAGGAAGAAGCCCCATTGGCGGCTGGTTCACCTTCTGCTGGTAGGACAACTAAGCAGTGAGTGGTGACTGATCACGCTGGATCCGCAGCATACGTACCTTGGGGATACGCATGACCCACGGAGGGATCTGATAAATGTGTAAGTGAGGGCGTGCCCTTGTGCGATTCCCTGATTTGATTTCGTTCAGGAGAAGTTGACGGGTTTTCAGTGTCTCTGAGGTCCAGTTTAGCGTATCCATGGAATCGCAGAGCGAGAAACACGTACTTGTTTACTGGCACGCCCGTGGGGTGCTTCTGGATGAGTCTACGAATGATATCTTCAGTCTTTCCAACTGCACGGACCACTTCTCGCTGCAAAAAATGGCAGTTAGGGTCCAAACAAGGGACTATGGCCAGAGAGACGCGTCGTACCTTGGCAAGGGACTGAAGTTGCGTGCGAGTGAGCTCGCGAAGCTTTGGACTGTCTAGTGTGAGCGTCATGTTGCGCTGGAGAACGCGTCGGGGGCGAGATGGAGAGGGAGAACTATCGAGTGGGTTTGCGACGAGTGTTCACTACAGCAGGTTTAACGCGTCTCAGTTTGCTCGTTTCGCGGTACACCCACAGGACTGGTGGAGATTGCCGGATAGTCTAGTCAAAGCGTTGGCACGAGGATAGGTGTCCTGTGTCTCACCTTCCATTGTTGTCCGAGTCGGTTGTTGTGTCACTTCGGTAGTCGATTCTTCGTCATGTGTATCCTGTCCCGAATAAATATCTGGGCTGGGATACGATTCTGCGCTGAGATTGATCTCTGAAAATGTACCCATTGGCCCATGTTCAGAGACTCGGTGGATCCGTCGTATGCACTGATGCAGCTCGTGAGTCGTCCACAGACAAGAAGTTGCTTTGACTTTGACATCGACACTTTCCAAAACGGGACTGATCGATTCGCTTAGACTCGGTTGTAGGTCCAAGTGATGACAAGTATTGTTCTCGGGGAAGGTCCACAATATCTGCCATAAAAAAACACAAGCCTGCGTGACTTGAAATAGATCCCCCCCCGTTTACATCGTTTAGCACTCGTCCCATCCATCAAACACATACGACGATGAACCTCCGATCCAAGTCCAAAGGAATAACTCCCAAAGTGAAAACAGAGCCAACGGACCCCGCACCATTTACAGATAACGTTGACCTGAGCGAAGCGGCCCTTCGAAAACTCCCTCGTGCCGAGCTTCAGAAACTTGCTATGGTAGGCGCCGCACGTTTGTGTGCGATGTTTCTTGCTGACGATGTACAGGTGCACAAAGTGAAAGCGAACACGAAGAGTGAGTTGATCATTCGACAACTGTCAAGCCTCCATATGCCCGGGAAAAAAAGGTAAGAGAGGGGGAAACTGAAGGCTGTGGACGGAGCGCTGAGGCATGCGACGTAGACGCACGGATGACGATCCTGAAGAAGGGCCATCGCGAAAAAGATTAAAGAGAGAAGCTGCGTCAGAAGAAGTGGCCTTGCGCACCACCGAGAAACGAGTTCCGCATCTTGACACCCCACCTGCCCAAGTCGAGCCAGTGCAGCAGACCTGCGTCGAAGGTAGGCGTTAACCAACCAAAATTCCATGCCAGTTTAACATACCAATCGTGTAGACCCGCAGCCATCAGTTCCACGATCGATGTCCCCTGTGCAGACAGCACCGACCCGAGTCTCGTATGACAGAGGCATTTTTAGCGGCACGGAATCAGAGGCGACCGAGGAAGAACAACTCGATTACGCTACACCCGTCTCATCGCGGGCGGGCACGCCTCTCCCTGCAAATGCCAATGACCTTGAGCGCTGCGTCCAGATCATGCAAGAAATCTCTGCGCAGGACGTCGCTCTGTTGACTCAAGTAACGGAGGTGCGCAAAACCGCAGCAAAGTTTCGCAAGAGAGCAAGGGACGTTCGAGAACTCGTCAAGGGGGAGACCGGACGGAGGGAGCGGATGGAAGCATACTATCGATACTGGCAAGAGACCGAGCCGTTGTGGGACAGACGGTGGCTGCATGGAGAGAAGATGGTGCCGGATTATAAAATACAGCTCGAAGAGTCGGATAAGTGAGTGTGGCCTTTTAAATTACCTGCGAAAGACAAGTTGATCGAATGCTATTCGTAGACCTGCTGGACCTCCAACTGTTCTCGAGGGTCGAGGACGCGCACAACCGTAAGTGACGGTCCAGAAACAACGACGGTCATAGCTGACGCTGTCGTAGAGCCACACCTGCCAGACGGTTGATGCGAAACAGAGAATTAATTATTTCAAGGCAAGAAGCTGAGCAACGTCAGTTGGAGGCTTTGCAGTAAAATAATATGTATAAGTACTTAGCATATTAGTAATCTCGCTGCTCAGTTCTTCTTGTCCTTGTCAATCACCGTCGTCGACCTCCGCCGTTCGCTATCAACCAAAAAATGCCTTTTGGCCTTACAATTGGAACTGAACGCGCAAATTTTCTTCAAGTTCGTACCAAGTTCACCTCTTTTTATCCCCCTCAGCTAACTCGAACATTTTCTTAGAATGCAATTCAGGACGAACTCATGAAGCGGGGCTTCAGTACAGATGCTGGTCAGTCCTCCGAGACCATTTTCGTGCATTCGAACGCTTATATGCGCTGTTATACAGACCCAGTTATGGCAGAGTACATCACTATCATGATCATAAACAACAAGACCGCAGGTACGTACATGTTCTTAATCCCACCTCTAGTCATTCGAGTTGGTACTGACGATATCTGCACTATAGCTCAAATTACGTCTGAACTAGAGGATTGTAAGCCCTTTTTAAAGTCTTTTTATGCAGAGCTGACCCGCTCGTTTGGTGCAGTAATTGGGCCCGAGTTTGGTTCGTGTGGCCCTCCTCACTACTCCATATTTGTGTCCTTACCGATTCTAAACAGATCCAAGTTTCACCGATTGGTTGTTCGTGGAAGCAGAAAAGGGTGCTCCAGACTCAGAAATACCACTAACATCACCATCCACCTCCCCTTCTCTCACACCAGCAGCTGCGCCGAAACCCCCAGCCACTTCCGAAATCCCCGTCCATTCCCCCTCGACTTCTACGACTGAGCACCGACGACCACTCAATCCCCGTGTTGGAGCGCCCGGTGGCGTTCCACTTTACCAACAAGCACTTTCTTCTACACTTGGTCACGGGCAAAAACGAACAGCATCCGCACGCTCTCCCTCACCTCCCGGCCATGGCCCTTCAAAAACACGTCGTGTGGACGTGCCGACTGGTCCCCGCGCAATGCAAAGTGGTGGTCCACGAAGCGAGACTGCTACGGGTGCCAGTGGAAGGAGTTTATTGGACCGAGTAGGCGGGCGAAACGGGGCACATCCATCATATGCGCGTGGGGATGAAATACAGGCTCGCATTGATGCTGTTACGAATGGTGGCATGCCTCCCGGCGGTGCGATTCCAGACCCAAGTATGATGATGGCTTTCCCAAACGGCATTGGAATGGAAATGACCCCCGCCGGCGCGAACCCAAACACGATGATGCTGCAAGAGATTATGATGAATCAAATGGCGCTCATGGCTCAGATGGCCACCTCGATGGGAATGCTCAATCCAACTACAGGGCAGATAATGGGCGCTGGTTTTCCAGGGATGCCACAAGGTGATATGGGAATGTACCCGGGAGGTGGCGCATTTGGGCAAGGGCAAGCACCAACACAGGGCACGAATGGGCGAGCCCGGGGTGGGGGACGAGGTGGAAGGGGTCGGGGTGGAGGTCCAGGACGAGGTCAAATTGGAGGGTCACCCGCGCCAACATCTGAAGCCCCCACTTCCACGCAGAATCAAACGCAACCCCAACCTCCATCCGAGCCCAGCGTGCTGCAACCTGTCGAGCCTTCCGTCCCCATAATTGCACCTACCCCTGTTCCTCTCGCGCAGCAGCCGCCTCCAGTTCAGCAACCACGGATACCTTATGCGCTGCCGGAGCGTCCTCAATCTCCCACATTATGCAAGTTCGGCACTAAATGCACGAACTCACAGTGCCGGTATTCCCATCCTTCACCAGTAGCCACGGCAGAGAGCGGCGTGGTGCTGAGCACGGAAGCATGCGAGAAAGGCAAGGGTTGCCAAGACAAGGATTGCATAAAATCACACGTTAGTCCAGCTGTCAATGTACCGGGTAAGCACCAACCCTAGTCCTACACATTTGGTTTGCTCATTTGCTTTCCGTAGGCGCAGAACTTCAAAAACCATCCTCCACAAACCCACATCCTCATGCAGCACCGAGTCATCCTAGCACACCTTCGAGTCTGATCCCTTGCCGCTTCGGTGCATCCTGTACTCGCCCTAATTGCGCGTATTCGCACCCTTCCCGCCCTGGCAGCACCCACTTCAGTCAACAGTGTCGTTTCGGTACCGCGTGCACCCGTACTACGTGTCCATTCCAACACCCGGATGGCCGTGTATTACCGACATCGTTCCACCGGGGTTTATCTATCAACGGACCGATGGTCAACGTACCAACACCCGAGACAGGGAGCATGAGTGGGAGCGTGCATCGCAGTATGACGTTCAACGTTCCCCATAAGGGAGCAGGTGCCACGGATGATGTGAAAGAGAAATTGGAGAAACAAATCAAGGAGCTGGAGGCTACGAAGAAAGCTGTTCAAGACGCGGAAACGGCGGCGGCAGCAGCTGGGAAAAAAAGCGAAACCAAATCTGCTGTCCCTATCGCTGCTTAATCCCTACGCGACGGTTCCCGTGTCACCCAGCTGATGTGACGTTCAGACTAGAAGCTTGTGGACATGAAAAATTGACATATCTCTTGTGTTGGTCTCATCTCTCTGTTTGTTGTTATCATTCCTATTCTTTTTTATTCGGTGTTGAATCTAATAGCACAAATGGGAATGCACGCTCGCCGAATAAGACGGTTGTCGAGTGTATGTAGTATCTCACGCATTCACCGACGGGGCATCGTTGTATGTCGTACGCGTTGGAGCTGTAGTAGAAACTGTCTCGCTTCTGGTGTGAAAATATTCGTCTCCCATGGGGAATTAGTGCTTAACCTTCGGGGGGTCGCACCGAGCGCGTGATCTCATCTCCGCGTAAGGGGCGCGATGGGGCGTATAAAAACCGAGCAGAGCGATTTTTTTTTTGAGTCATCTCATCGACCTGCCATTGACCAGCAAACTTTTAATTCAACGCGGAGCTTTGAGCTCGTATATGATTTTCACCGAGAGTACACGCGACGAGTCAGTCAATCACAGTTTTCTTCTTTACCGTCGCTGATATTAATGTCGACCATGCTAGTTATCTCAGTGACCTCGTATTCTCTCTTCTGCCTCTTTAAAAAACTACAATCATGCTCAGAACGACCGTGTTGACCTCTGGGCGCGTGCTGCCATCTCTGAACAGCCTTGTCCGTGCCCGCCATCCCTCCTTCCGTCTTTTCTCCACTACACAACTTCGATCTCGCATTGCACCCACCAACCCTCTGCGAGCGATCGCTGCACCCGCTGTCGGTTCATACGCACCAAAAGATGGCGAGCATGTCCTCAACTCCCCCTCGGAGCTTGCCCGGAAATTGTCCGCCAAAGTCCTCCCCCAACTCGATCGCCCAAACGTCAAAAAAGTCGTCGTCGTAGGGAGCGGTGGGCTTTCCATCGGCCAGGCTGGCGAGTTCGATTACTCGGGCTCGCAAGCTATGAAAGCCCTCCGCGAAGAAGGCGTTGAAGCTGTCTTGATCAATCCAAACATCGCCACATGGCAAACGAGTCATCAGCTGGCCTCGGAAGTCTACTTCCTGCCCATCACCGCAGACTATGTTGCATACGTCTTGGAAAAGGAACGCCCGGACGGCATTTTGCTTACCTTTGGAGGTCAGAGCGCATTGAACGTTGGCATTGCCCTCGACAAGATGGGCGTCCTCGACCGTCTCAATGTCAAGGTCCTTGGAACCCCCATCAGGACCCTCGAAGTCTCCGAAGACCGTAATCTTTTCGTGGAAGCTCTCAAAGGTTTGCATCTCCCCTTTGCAGTTTGTGAACTGGATCCTTACGCTATAACTATACTTCAGAAATTGACATTCCAGTCGCACAGTCCACCGCTGTCTCTACCGTTGATGCAGCCCTCGAAGCTGCAGAGACGATTGGTTACCCCGTCATTCTTCGTTCCGCTTTCACTCTGGGTGGTCTAGGCTCAGGCTTCGCTAACAACCCCGTCGAGCTGCGCGATCTCTCCGCTAAATCACTTTCCCTTTCCCCACAAGTCCTCATCGAACGCAGTATGAAAGGCTGGAAAGAACTCGAGTACGAAGTCGTTCGCGACGCTGCTGATAACACCATTATCTGTTGCAACATGGAAAACTTTGATCCCTTGGGAACCCACACCGGTGACTCTATCGTCGTTGCCCCTAGTCAAACTCTGAACGACGATGAATACCACATGCTTCGAAGTGCCGCAATCAAGGTTATTCGCCATCTTGGTGTCGTCGGAGAGTGCAATATCCAATATGCTCTAAATCCCGAATCAAGGGAATATTGTGTGATCGAGGTTAATGCACGGTATGTTTTCGTCCGTTATCGGGTACACATCACTCACGCACCATGCTAGATTGAGTCGTTCATCTGCTTTAGCTTCCAAGGCAACGGGATACCCCCTCGCCTACACGGCCGCCAAGATTGCCCTGGGACACACCCTTCCCGAGCTCCCCAACGCCGTCACGAAGACGACCACTGCATGCTTCGAACCCTCTCTGGACTACATTGTGACCAAGATTCCTAAATGGGATCTTGCTAAATTCAGTACCGAGGTTAATCGTGAAGTTGGCAGCGCCATGAAGAGTGTCGGTGAAGTCATGGCCATCGGTAGGACGTTCGAGGAGAGTTTACAAAAGGCTATTCGGATGGTCGATCCCAGATGGCGTGGTTTCGAAGTGGTTGGGGGCCTGCAAAAGCTGGAGGATCCAACAGAGTTGGAGCGAGCGCTCAAGCGCCCCACTGACATGCGACTTTTCGCGATCGCGTATGCATTGTACAATTCCAAGTATAACGTACAAGAGGTTCACGACTTGACAAAGATCGACAAGGTAAGCCCAACTCATCTCTGCCTAGTTTCCATGTTAAACCATATTTTCAGTGGTTCCTATACAAAATCGAAAATATCGTCAACACATCTCGGGCCCTTTCCTCTCTCGGAAACCTCTCGGTTGTTCCGCCTTCCCTCATGTTGACCGCAAAGCGACAAGGATTTTCCGACTCGCAGATCTCAACGCTCCTAAATACCACCGAAGGAGAAGTACGCAACTTCCGTAAAGCTCAGGATCCACCTATCACGCCTTTCGTAAAACGGATCGACACGTTGGCAGCCGAGTATCCCGCCCATACCAACTATCTCTACACCACATACAACGGCTCCGCACATGACGTCACCTTCGATGACCACGGTACCATGGTGCTTGGCAGTGGTGTCTACCGTATCGGTAGCAGTGTCGAGTTTGATTGGTGTGCCGTCACTTGTGCACGCAAGTTGCGTGAGATGGGCGACACCGTGAACAAAGATGGGAAGAACGTTGGCGGGAAGACGATCATGATCAACTACAACCCCGAGACGGTCAGTACGGACTTTGACGAGGCGGATAGGTTGTACTTTGAAGAGCTGGGTTGGGAACGCGTGATGGATATATACGAGTTGGAAGGCGCAAAGGGCGTGATTGTTAGTGTTGGAGGTCAGTCGTTTCACACTTCTTCAACGCGGTATCAGTTGAGCATCTCGCCCTAACAGGTCAACTCCCACAAAACATTGCACTCAGGCTGAAGGAGAGCGGCGTCAATGTCCTTGGCACGGACCCTCTGCAGATCGACAACGCGGAAGATCGTCACAAATTCTCGAGTGTTCTTGATTCCATCGGAGTAGATCAACCCGAGTGGACTGAAGTCACGTCGTTGGAAGCTGCCAAGGATTTCGCAAACCGTGTCAGGTTAGTACTCAGGAATCCGTCCCGTTGTCCGAGTGCAATGCTGAACCAACTTATTCAGCTATCCAGTCCTTGTGCGGCCTTCGTACGTTCTTTCGGGAGCTGCGATGAACATTGTGCATGAAGAATCTGCGCTCTCGCACACCCTCACTGCAGCGTCTTCGGTTTCACCTCTCCATCCTGTTGTTATCACAAAATTCATCTCCAACGCTCAGGAGATCGACGTCGATGCCGTTGCTTACAAGGGCCAGCTTCTCGTGCACGCCATCAGTGAACACGTTGAGAATGCTGGTGTCCACTCGGGAGATGCCACCCTTGTGCTTCCCCCCTACACGTTGAGTGGGCGTGACTTGGACAGGCTAAAGGACATCGCGTCGCGAGTTGCTCAAGCATTCGAGATTTCTGGACCTTTCAACATGCAAGTGATCAAGAAGCCTACCTCTACGGCTGGTGAGGAGGACGTACTCAAGGTCATCGAATGCAACCTGCGTGCATCGCGTTCGTTCCCCTTCGTCTCCAAGGTGCTGGGACACAACTTCATCGATACGGCTGCTGCTGCAATCACCGGCGTCAATGTGCCAGAACCTGTTGACTTGATGAAGGAGAAGCGAGACTATACAAGTATCAAGGTTGCCCAATTTTCTTGGACGCGGCTGGGTGGTGCAGATCCTTTCCTTGGCGTCGGTACGCACCATTTTCTCACCTTTTCTATACACTGTTGACAAGCCACGTTTCCTCAGAAATGGCGAGTACTGGGGAGGTCGCTTCCTTTGGTTCTGACGTCTACGAAGCATACTGGGCTTCCCTGCTTTCTACCACTGGCTTCAAGCCTCCTCGTCCGCGTTCCGGTGTCCTTATCGGTGGCTCGCCCAAAACGCCTGAGCTTCCTCACATTGCCAGAACGCTCCACTCGCTGGGTTTTAAGCTCTACGTCTCATCGCCCGTCGTCGAGGCCGCCTTGAACGCCATCCCGCATGTGACCTGCAAACGTATCTTCTTCCCCACGTCGGACAAGCGTCGTCTGCGCGAGGTCTTTGACGAGTATGACATCCAGTCCGTGATCAACCTCGCTCAGGGACGTGGAAAAGGGCGGGAAGACGAGGACTACGTTGCTCGTCGTAACGCAGTGGATTTCGGGTTACCGTTATTGAACAATGCCAGGTGTGCGGCGTTGTGGGTGGAGGCGCTGAAGCGCAAGATGGGTGTGAACGGGGACGGTTTGTTAGGCTATGAAGAGGGGAATATACCGAGCGAAGTCAAGAGCTGGAGGGAGTTTGTGGGGAGCAGGGCGTGAGGCGAGCGTTGGATTGTCTTCTGGTTGTAAATGTAAATGCATTGTACGATTCTGTGTGTACTGTAGTTCCTCGGCAGCTGAAATATTGGTTGAGTTTTGACTCGCAAAATCTCCGGGTTAGTACATAATATATCAGTATTCAATATGCAAGCCAACATCATATACTGTAAACGATCAGTAACTATACGCTGCTGCGTGGCATCAGATGCTGACATCCTGCATGACATCCTCAGATGACCGCGTAATGCAAACCTTGCTCGAATTCTTGGTTATTCGAAGGTTCGTCTTCGGGATCAGCGTGAGATGACACCGACCACCTGTCCAGGACACCAATGAGTCCAACACGGGACACTTTCGTGCGAGACCGCTTGGCGGCCATATTTTATTCGCCAGCCTCAGGGAATAGTATTTGAATTCGGTGCTTCGAAAGGATAACTCTTTACGCTATCGTGGTCCGTTGATAAATAGAGGGCTTCACTGAGTACTTCTTGCTACGTCCACTGCCAAGCTGGAGTTAGTTTTTGGGCTAATTTGAGGTAAACCCGATGGAATAGACGCGTCTATTGAAGGTCAAGCACCGATTTTTGTGAGGGGAAGTGCGGCGAGGAACAAGTACCCGACTTGTTTCGACTTGGGTGGGCCTGAAGATCAGCCTGAGGTGGTTCCGGCAGCGCGCCACTGGCAGTAACAAATTCGTGCAGCATTGACAAGCAGGCTGAATGGTCTGAGTGTTCGCCATTCGAACATAGATTAGTAAAATGGGGATGGACTTACAACCTGTCGGGGAGTTTCGGAACAGAGTGATGTCTCTCTTTGTAACTGGTGAGTTTCCTCTCCGAGCCATGGCACCCCCGAAAATTTCCGACCTTGTCCTAGTTCGTGCTTGGAGCACATGACACCTTGGGCAGCTCCGAATAGCAGAATGTGGAGACCATCGTGAGATAAGTTTGACCCGAATGACATTTGCTCGAATCCGGCGGCCCTCTGTCATTGATTCATCAGTAATCAAAACGCTATAATTATCTAGATTCTGGGACACTTGTCCTACTGGACAGGCCACGGCCACGAGGGTCCGGAGTGTTCTGCTCACGAATCGGAACGATGCCCGAGAACACCCGCGGGTTACAATTGGATATTCAGATCAACCTTCCGACATCCCAATTCGGAAGGGCGGTCTTCCAGGAGTCGTGGTCAGGTGGTTTACTTGGTTTACTCGTCGCGGCGACCGTGGTAGCGCGAGTTCGACAAAGGACATGATATAAAAACTGAGTGAATGATTCGGTGAGTTGTATCGTTATCCCTCCCATTCCTACTCACCAGTCCACCGAAATCATTAAAAAAACCCACCCGTTCTAGCCATGAAGGTAGGATGAATTACCCCTATACGCGGTCCATGTGTTCATTTCGATCTAGGTCCTCGCTATCTTGTACAAAGGTGAAACTGCCGCTAGGGAAGAGCCCCGTCTCCTCGGTACCGTTGAGAACGAGGTGAGCGACGATGAATACAGTTTGTCGTCAACAATCGTAT
Organism: Leccinellum luteum; assembly: GCA_038091855.1. NCBI lineage: Eukaryota > Fungi > Basidiomycota > Agaricomycetes > Boletales > Boletaceae > Leccinellum > Leccinellum luteum. The sequence continues at coordinate 15,924 of JBBPPG010000095.1, read as the reverse complement.
TCATCAGACACGTCATAGCTCGGCATTCGCGAATATCTCGAGTCGAAGGGACACGAATTCATTGTATGCACGCCTCCATGTTTTCAATGTTTTCATTTGCTCATGTCACCGCGCATGGCGTAGGTGTCTGACTCTAAGGAGGGCCCTGATAGCGTCTTCCAAAAGCACATCGTCGACGTGAGTCTATCGCTCCAAAATTGATACCCGCATGTCACATATTCATATCAATTTCAGGCTGAGATCTTGATCACCACGCCATTCCACCCCGGATACCTCACAGCTGACCTTTTCGAAAAGGTATGTATTCTCCTGGTTCTTGTCAGTTGAGCACATTCATATGAACATGTGTTCCGGTTTCGCGTAGGCAAAGAACTTGAAACTTTGCGTCACGGCTGGTGTCGGGTCTGACCACATTGACCTCAATGCCGCCGTCAAGAAGGGCGTCCAAGTTTTGGAAGTCACCGGTTCAAATGTCGTCTCCGTCGCTGAGCACGTCGTCATGTCCATCCTCCTCCTCGTCAGGAACTTTGTTCCTGCCCACGAGGTAATGTGACATGTTTTATTGTTATGGGCCATGTATCTCAGTCAGACATCGTGTCGTTGCAGATGGTCGAGCGCGGCGACTGGCAAGTCTCCCAGATCGCTCGCAACGCATTCGACTTGGAAGGCAAGGTCGTCGGAACCATCGGTGCTGGTCGTATCGGCTACCGCGTCCTTCAGCGATTACTTCCCTTTGATTGCAAAGAGCTCATCTACTACGACTATGCTCCTCTCCCTGAAGGTAATGTTCGACCGTCCTGCCTTCTCGATCGCCTATCTCATCGTTCGCAATAACCAGCTGCTGCTAAGGCAGTCAACGCCCGCCGTGTCGAGGACCTCAAGGATTTCGTTTCTCAGTGCGACGTTGTGACTATCAACTGCCCCCTCCACGAGGGTACTCGTGGCCTTATCAACGCCGATCTCTTGAAACACTTCAAGAAGGGTGCATGGCTCGTCAACACCGCTCGTGGCGCCATCTGCGACAAGGATGCCGTTGCAGCGGCCATCAAGTCGGGACAATTGAACGGTACGTCCGCGTGTCTGCTGCCGCCGTGCCATTGTTCTCCGCGTACTGACTTTTCTCCTTTTTCTTTTGACGTAAAGGTTACGCGGGTGATGTTTGGAACGTCCAACCTGCTCCTCGCGACCACGTCTGGCGAACGGTCAAGAACCCGCTCGGCGGTGGTAACGGCATGGTCCCTCACTACTCGGGTACGACACTCGATGCCCAGGCACGCTACGCCAACGGGACCAGGAGCATCATCGACAACTATCTCAATGGCAAGCCTCAGCAACCGAGCGACATCATTATCGGTCTCGGCAAGTATGAGACCAAGGCATATGGGAAGCGGTGAGCACTTGCGAGGTCGGTGGTGCTGGTGCAGCACATTCGTGACGGGCGTATAGACATGCTACCTATGTATATGTTATGTATATGTGTATGAATCAATCAGTGGATCGCACAGTTTGGCCCTGCGGGCGCCTGACGGATAGTTCGAGTTGCAGGTGCAACCGAAGAACAAGCAACATAGCAGAACACACGGAGCATAAAACCTTGCACATCGACGAATTGCGGACAACAATACACTCCTCTATGCGCGCATGGAACGTCATCAAATCCCATCTTCCGGTCCACAGAGCTGCTCTATATCAAGCTCGTGTGTGATGAGCGACGCGCGCTCACTGTTCTCTGCACCCGCGACATCTCTGTCGACCGCGAACCGTGATCGTGTCTCACTGTCAAGTGTACCCTCGAGCGAATCTACGATGATGCGACCAATATTTGGGAGAAACTGCGGGAGAGGGGGGGAAGGGAGAGGCGAAGTTACCACCGATTGTTTGCCAAATCGAATACATGACGCGGTGTCATGCTTACCTTGAATCCATGTCCACTGCCAGACGTGGCCAAGTGCAAGGTAGGATCTCCTGGGAAAGGTCCGATGACCCAGTTTCCGTCGGGCGAGTCAGTGTACCTGCCAGGATGATAGAGTGAGCTCGTAAGAAACAATTTTCGATAATAAAAACAAGAGAAAAAAAGAAATATGAAAGCAGAAAAAATATGAAGCAAAATATTTCTGCCGGGGGGTTTTCAGTGGTTGACTGGTCTTCCCGGAACTTGTCTGTTGCACCCATGCTAGAAGGTAGCACGAATTCAACTTGGGGCTAGCTTGGAACGAAAAAGGTATGTAAAAGTTGGTCGCCGAGACCAGGACCGTGACTTCCGTGATGCATGTTCATAGATTATCCGATTCCAAAAATAAAATGGGCTGGATAGATTTGTTCTTTAGGGAAGAACCCGAAATTGCCCCTTTTTTTCTGTATTCGAGCGGCGACGTCGGCAGGTGTTCGAAGATGAATTATGCGATCGAAGTTTAACGGAGCGCCACATTATGCCATGAGGAATGCTGAATGCAGGGCACGTCGGAGGGCCTGGGCATCGTACGTTAAGAGACTTGATAGAGGATGTTATCGTCTAGCGATCTCGGCACCGTCAACGACCTCCGCACTATTCAGTGGGAACGGAGGATTCCAGTCCATGGTTTATGGCCCATCAGAATCTGATCCTAGGGAGCCAGGCCCTATGATGTCGATTAACATCCTATCCATTATGTAAGATCTGAGTCCATACCATGATATGATCCGAAGGCGTGGGATGCGGCTAATCGCTGGGCTCTTGAGCCGATTCCAAGCAGAAACAAAACGACGTTACGGAACTTGACCGTATTCGCGTCTGATCACGCGCTGCAAGAGTCAAATAACCGCCATCCATGACTCCATGTTACGAAAGGATCGTTATATCTTATCCAGGATGTCGTACACTCCCAAACTTGGAATGGGGAAATGGGAGGGAAGAAGAAGAAAAATGCAAAAAAAACGAGCGAAAAACGAACGACACCCACCAACACATCCTAGTAGAAGCCCACGGCTTCTCCGCCAGGTCAGGGTACACTTTTCTAAGTTGCTCCCTCAATTCCCGGAGAGCCGGTCGGGGCACACGCAGGCCATCACCTAAATGAGGGTGACTCGTAATTGTGCGAGGTGTTGATATCTTGCGGGCAGTGGCGTGGCAAACGTCTTTGCCAGCTTGCATGGGGGTGATCATGCGGGTTTGTCCAGCCGTATGCATGGCAACTTTGACGGTTCCATCTCTGGTTGGCTACCGATAAGATTAGTTCGGTTGAACAAGAAAAGAACGCGATGCACTTGGCGATAAGAATATGGAGAAATTGGGGTTCTTGTAAAGATATGGTCATAAACAATGAATACATGACCAATGATCAAACCGGGAAACACCAACAACGCCCGCTAATTTGGATCAACGGCGCAATCATGACAGCCAGAACGAGGGGGAAGCAAACGTAAGATCGATGAATCGACCAACGCATCTTGACCCGCTACGGTCAAACAAGCCAAGGTCCACGGGAATAGACAGCGATCGGAGTCACGACCGTGACTTGCTATCAAAAACACCGAACACACAGTATCATGCAAGCACCCCATAAGCATGATGATGCGTGACAAGAGTGTAGAGATAGACGAAGTGAGACATCGTCCCACCGGACGGATCTCTTCCGCTATCTGCAAAAATACTTGTATGCAGCACGTAACAGGAGCAAAGACGCACTAAACTAGCGGTCGACTTGCGAGTAAACGGAATGTTCTCTCGCGTTGTTACGTTACAAGACAAAAAAACCATGAAAAAAGAACATGCGACTCACAGGGAATGAGTAGAACCCACTGTCGAAATTCAAGTATACATGACAACCTTTATACCGCTCCTGTTCTTCCATACTGAGTTGTATCGTTGCCACGCTCTGGCTGGAGTAAGTTTCAGTCAAACAATTGCATGATCAATAGCGGCATCCGAACCCAGTGGCCAAACACTTCGAGTCGAGTTCCAACTCGGGAAACGTGGATGCGGTCCACGATCCAATGGTAAGTATAACACTGTCACCTTGGAAAAGTTTACCATCTGTGCACTTCACACCCGTCGTCCATCCATTCTTGTCTTTCACGAGGCCGATGACTTCCTGGCCCTCGATCACTCTTCCATTCATCTCCCTCACACGCATGAGAAGGATTTTCACCGCCCGCGTTGCCTCTGCCCAACCTCCATTGGAATTGAAGAAGCCACTGTGATTCGTAAACGGACCAACAAGTTCAGTGTGCGTTTCCGAATCCGAATGAACAGGAGTGGAGAAATTTAGAGAGGAGAAAAGTTTAGTCCGAACAGCTTTGGAGTTCGGGAGATCTTCAATGCGTGCACCGATATGTCGATCATTCTCCTTCAGCCTAATGTCGACCTTATGGCAACCGACATTGATCACGCCACATCTAATCGTGTCGCATTGTTGGATGTGTGTATAGCAGCGAAGAAAAAACATGATGAGTGAGCGAGGCTTGTGCTGAGTATGAACCAGTTAAATCATGACGTACTCGTGATAACATTCCTGCCACATGGGCTCCTTCCATGCCTCCATCGCTTCTCTCGCCAGTTTGGTGTAAAATACATCGCTGTAGCACGACCTCACCACTTGCAGCTTGTTCGTCAGCTGAAGGCCAACGTCAAGTCAGTTTGTTTCGACACGCACCCTTATTGATATCGGTGCTGGCGGCGTCTACAGCGGGCAGCTCCTTTGCCCGGTCAAGAACTGTTACATTCGTGTAACCGCGCCCTAGAAGGTGGAATGCGGTGGAAAGACCAAAGGCGCCAGCGCCTACAATAAGAATCCGTGAGGCTTTCGTAAGGGGGGTAGAAGAGGTGTCAAGTAGAGAATGCATATTGAATCAGCGACTCTGTGAAGAGCGTTGCGAAGCTAGCAATATTGAGTGCTGTGACGGCGATCGCGATGCGATAGATGAAATCCTTATTATTATCTTTCCGTTTCGGTACAGAAATGGAAACTAAACTCTGCTGATGCAAACCTATCGACAACGTCAACCGTTTTTCAGGCATGGAAATCGAAGATATTCATGTGGGGATTATTACTTGCATTGGCTGGCACAGAGACAAGAGAATACTTTACGGTAGAACTTCAAAACCATTCAGAGCAGAATCTTGGACCATTTACTTTTGAATCGGAGACGAACCGTTCGTTGACGTTCATTTTCAGAAGTTGAGCTCACCTACCAGGTGACTCACCTTTACACGAATCTTTGCGCAACGGATACTGGCTTCTTGAATCTGTCCCCGTAACACACGAACCTCTTTGAATTCTCTGAAAACATTGGGCATGCCCTAGCGGTGGGTCAATGGGGTGAATGGGCCTCCACTTTCAACTCTGCCCTTAGACTTGCCCCCCTCTCTGATACACTTCATGTTTCGGTCCTCGTCCATCCCTTTCAAGGATAGAACGCATGTGAGATAACGACGAGAGCCACCAACTCACACGTCAACGAAGTGGACAAGGATGATCGATGATCGATGATCCGTCAACACTTGAACAGATCCGTACCCTGTTGGTGTTACATCTGTACATCAAACGAGGTTGCCAGGCATGCGTAGAAGCATTTCCTCAAGCAAACACTTTCTTGGAATCCCCAGCGAATGGCAGGTTTACGCTTATGCCTATATATATCTTGAACTTGAACCTGGGCCGCCAGTAAACATGGCAGACCCAGTGTGCAAAAGGTGAAGTACATGAACCCGTGGGTCAAATTCCTCTGCGTTGGCCTGCTCAATCTAGTCTCACATGAAAGTCCAGACTACTGGGTGAAACGAATCGGTTTCAATACAAATGAAGCAGAAAACGGAACAATGAAGCACACTGCAGTAATGCCATTAGGTTATCGTTCATGACGTGTTACAGTGACCGAGCCATGATTCAGGACGTCCCCGTCACGGTTGCGATGTCATCAAACATGCTTCAGCCACAATAAAGGCAGCCCATCGACACTGCGGGGCTCTGCTGCGTAGATGGCCCGAGAATCTGGATATGGAACTTTGATTGCATTGACATTGACAAGACTATCAATGATCGTGGGGAAGCTTAGCGAGTGAACACCACTGAGCTCCAATGACACATCCACGTCCACGTGTCAGACGCGGCAGCGTGGTGGATTTGGGGGCAGTAGGCGTTTCAAGTCGCTGTGGTCAGACGTTGCCACCGAAAATGTCCAAACGAAGCAAGGTCCTCGAAATGACCTAATAGGGCTCGCACTACCCTGTGGACCCTGGATGGTGTTATCCCTTGGCAAAGGGTCGTGGGCCATGTCTGGAAAACCTTGAACATAGCTTGCGTCAGCCGCGATGCGCACGATTGAATCAACTGGAGCTCCCTATTACGGCAGGACAAGTTCCATGACCGACTGACTCAGGTGGCGATCGTGAGACCGGAGTAGTTGTACCAGAGCCCTCTTTGCAAATTGCATGGTTGGGGAAGTAAGTACCATCACGTGTTCGGATCATCATGGGTAGCACATATGGGTTATACCAGGAGAAAAAACGTCGTCTATATTCGCAAGCATGTGTGGTCGTTCAGCTACGTAACGTTGGAATATGGAAGGTTATCCCCGCAACTGATCGGAGGGGGAGGGCGCGAGGCGCTTACCTCTTGCGGTTGTGCTATGAAGGGTGTGGCTGTCGCTTGTTGACCCCCCGGACGCGTGGAGTGGTTGCTAGGGAGTTGAGGGGACAACCTGGGTCACACACTAACCTCCGAAAGCCCCTGATCGATTTGCACCACTCAAGAGACGTTCGTTTCCTTGTCTGAAAAAGTGAGGTGATACGAGACGATCGTCCTAATGGCGTGAAACGAGGGCGTGTTTCGCGTACGCCATAACCAGAGAAGTCCGGAACACCCAGCTCCGTCGGATCCGTCGTGGATTGAAAGGACGGGCCGTCGCGCAAATGCGTCAAGATGACTGCGGCGTGCATCTCCCGTGGCCGGGGCGAGGTCACGACGCAGGCCCGTTGGTGTGTCGTCGTCGGATGGAGAAAGAGGGAAAACGGCGGTCGTGAGGATTCGGCTGTGCGTCGACCAGCGACAGAATCGGGCATGGGGGGCCGATCACTGAACGTTTGAGCCTGCAGCGCGAGGTGCAGGCCGTGCAGGTATCAGCCACGTTTCTGCGACCGGGCCGCTGGCGTTGGCCGAGCTTGCTAGGGACCGACCCACGACTGACACTAAACCCTCTCCCCCCTGGGCGGCAATCTTTCACTCCCTCGGAGCCGTAAGGGACAGGTACGTACATTGCCATTTGTCAAGCAGGGCCAGCACTGCTGCACTCGACCTTGTTGAGTACATAGCAGCAGTGCGCATCGCAACAGGCCCGGGCGTGCACGTGGACTTTGACAGAAACTGTCAATTCGATCAGTCTAATGTGATCACACATTATTATTATGACGTCACTCTCCTTGGCCACCTCCGAGAGGGGCTCTCCGAGTCTCTAACTTGAATCAGCCACCAAAAAATGTCTCGCGGTGAGTGCGTTCCAGGCTGCGTTCCAGGCGGTCTCTTGCTTATCCTTCACCCTCAGACGGTGCCGCCATTCTCGTCTCTGACAGCAAGCCCACGCCCAAGCACGAACAATTGGGCAACGACGAGACGCTCCGAGTCGCCCCTGGGGAACCTCCTGCCGCCGGACCTTCTGGCTTTGCACCCCGCTCGCCTTCCTATCCTAACATCACCCCCTACCCAGCACCCACGAAAGTCGACACCAGCACCCTCCACTCGGTCATGGTCGACGAATACGCAGCCTACGACCCAGGCATGGCAGGTTGTACCACCACCGACTCGACCTCCTGTCCTATCGCCGGCATACCATACATGGGTCACTGGAAGATTAGCTTATCCCCTCACCCAGGACCTCTCACCACATCGAAATACATCAGTCGCGGATACGAACGCGATGCTGAGGAGTACGCGTCCGAACTCGAGCTTCCAAAGACTCAGACGGCGTCAGCTGGCGAGAGCCCAGGAAAGGACAACAATAATCAGTCCCATACCAAACCGTCTGTCGGTACGCGTATCGTCGGTCCGTTCTCCGTCCCCTTTATCTTTCCTTGATCGATCGTTCTCTGTTGACTTTCGTAATACGTCAAGGCCGCGTTGAACGCCTCGCTGGTAAAGTACTCCGTGACCCAGAGATTGAGGCGCGAGGAAAGCGGCACATGGTACTTTTTCTTGTCTAGCCAGCCAATCCAATGGCTGACGTTGGTTTAACACTTTAGACAGGCCATCTTTGATTGAAACCCCAACTCTAATCATTTCAACGTACAAGAGTGTCTCGGAACTAGCTAGTTACGGCATTAACAAGTGTGTAGGGCATATAGAATCGGCCTGATACATTTACAGTAGCAAAAAGTCGCAACAACTGTATGATATTAATTCTAAGTCTAGGTCCATGCTCCAAGCCCAAGTTCGAAACGGCTCCCAAACCCTTCATGCATCGATATCCTGACACGCTTGCACCAGTACACGCGCGATTCGTCCATCCCTGATGGCCTCAGCGATTATCGCTACCTTGTCCCCAAACGTCGTGTCCACAGGCCCTCCCAAGCTGGCTTCGAAACCCGATAGTGCCTCATCGCGCATGCCAAATACGTTGCCCCGTAGGTTATCCGCACCATGCATCCGAATGCCCAATTCCCTTCGGACAAACTCGTACAGCACGCGCGTGCGCGGCGCTAAAAACACCGAGGCGGGCGTTTTACCGCGTGGAGCAATGTCAAACACTGGCATGGTCGTGGCCGAAGATGACGACAGTCCAATGCACCCTTTCCGTACATCCGCCAACGACACGTCCAAGTACGCACATCTCAGCTCTGTCAGGAGCGACACGAGCTGGTTTGCCAACGTCGCACGGAACAAAGTCACCTTGCCCAAGTCAAGTGCAAGGATGTCAAGTGACGTGAGCGCCTCGATGAGGGGAGAGATCGCCTCGCTTGCCACCTTGGCCATTCGTGGTGCCGTGTCCATGCTGGTCGTACGGTCGAGTGCGTCGTACACCTGAGGCATCACCTTGCGCACAACCCCGTCCATAAGTTGGTCCTCGGCTAAAATTTCGAACTGTTGGCGCAGCAGGTCTCGCACGACTTGGGTGGACAGCTGCTTCATTTCGAGGTACAGTGCGCGGGCGTCGAGAGCTTGGCAAACAACGAATAAGTGCGTAGCTGCCAGCAATTGAGACACCTCGAGTGCTGTGAGCGTGTACCGAGCCGAGATGAGGGCGAGGGAGCTAACAAACACACTGTTAATGTCGAAAAGCTCGCATAAGGAATTGCGCTTACTTGACACTTTGATTGTGCATCTCAGCGCTGACATTCCCAATGCCTACGTTCATACCACCGAGGACATTCAGCTCGCCAGTATATGATGCGGCAGCAATGTCAAGGCCTTTGCAACCGAAATCCAATGCGCTTTCCCCACCGGAAAGGTTTCCAGGCAACCCACGATTCATAGCAGGGTTGATCATCTCAGTGAGTTGCACAAACATGAGTCGGCCGATGTGCGAAAGCGAGAGACGAAGGTGGTCCATAGCGTTGGTGACTGACAGGGCTTGGAAGTTTCCTGCGTGATGGATTTTGCCTAGGACGGATGAGCCGCGCCAAGGGCAAAGACTTGACCTGTACATACCTTCTTCACCGGTCTTGCTCGGGGGTTCCACAAGCGGATTATCGGTCGTCGAGTTGACTTCGATCCGAATGGTTTCCTCGATCCTCTTGAGATCCTCAAACTGAGGACCCAACCACTGAGGGGAAGTGCGGAGGGAATAACGATCCTGCCTGAGTATACCCTGGTCTTCCTCAAGCTTGACCTCAGCCTCGTCGCCCTGTGCAAATCTGGATTCGGATAAGAGAGACCAGATGAGATGGGCCGCCTCAATTTGACCCGGGTGGGGGCGAGCATGGCCGACGAATGGATCAAAAGAGCCACGAGAACCCAGCATGGCTTCTATGGACATCGCGGTCAAGACCTGTAAATGAATGAGCCATCACACCGACATGGGATATATCGATGCCACTTACAGCCCCAAGGACGGCAACATCTTTGGCACCGTTGACGACAAGGGCCGCCAAACCTGCGCTGAAGGCAGTGCCATTAAGAATACCGAGGTGTTCCTTGGATGCAAGAGGGAGAGGGGTTGTGTCTGTGTAGGCAAGGGCTTTGGAAGCCGGATACCAAATGGAAGGTGTGTAGAAGGATGATTGAGAAACAAAGTTTTGCTTGGCAAAGTCGTCGTCGTCAGGAACAGAAGATGCGGGTGTGCTCGGCGAAGTGGGAGATGCGCCGTCGGATTCGGTGCTAGTTGGTGTAGTGACCCGAGAGCCAGTGGCGGAAGTGACAGATGAAGTTATTGAGGAGATCATGAAACGTGGCGTGGGAACTGTCAGGCGAGGGGGTCGCACAGCAAGGGATGGCGGGATCGGGGAAACACCCAACCAAACACGGATAGCGGGGTTACCGATGAGCATGCCCGCGATGTACGAAAGCGAGGAAAGGTCTAAACATGGAAATGAGTAATTAGTGGGCGGCAATAAACGATGACAATTATCAGTGTACTGACCACCGCTGGCAGAGATACTTCCGCGGAGAGGAACGAGTGGCACGAGGCCCTTTTGTATGACCTCGACCATCTTTTCGACTAGTTCCCAGCGCACACCAGAATGACCACGTAGGAGTGAGTTGGTGCGGACGAGCATTGCAGCACGGGTCCAAGCCGGTGGCATTGTTGTCGAATGGGTCGGGTCTGACAGAGGCAAGGATGCAGCTGCAGAGGATGAGCGGTAAGATAACGAAAACCAAGGACAGCACATACCATAAGACGAGGAGGCGTCATGCGAGACGGAGGAGGGCATTAGGGCGCCCGAATGCTGGTGCTGGAGCAGGGCGGCGCCAAGAGCGATGGGGTCGTCTGTTCGGGTGTCTGCGCTGCCACCAAAGCCAGTAGATACACCGTAGATGGAAAGGCCGGCTTCGACCTTGGAAGCAATGACGCGGCGAGAAGCATCGTGGGCAGCACGGAGGTGTTCGCTAGCAGAGATGCGAAGAGGCGGCGCGGAGCAAGAAGCTGAAGTCGAAGGAAGATGGCGGGCGACGGCGGCGATCTGAGCGAGGGAGAGGTCGCTACCGGTGAGGGTGACGGGAGAGCCAGAGCTGTGGAAGGGTGAGCAGGAATGAGGAGAGGAGGAAGAGAGAAAGAGACGAACAGGTAACCGTCGAGCTCGCGGACTTGACTGCGATAGCTTGATATGAGAGAAGGCATGAGTGAGTGACTCAGTTTGTTGGGTGAGGAGAAGTCGAAATGACTCGCACTGTCTTTTATATGCCTCGAATGATCCGCCCGCCTTTTTGAATTTGTATACTGGTCTGAACTGAAGCGCGAAAAAAAAAAACAAAATATGTGACGTCGTAAAGTACAGCGTGATCGAGATCACCTGTATTGCCACTTTGGGAATTCTTTACCCGGTTAAGCTCCGCCAAATCTCAGATCGACCCCCCAATCTTCGCAACCCCTCCAGTGACCCCCCCTCAGAAATACAGCCTCTACGTACTCTTTGATCACCGCTTCGACACAGCACCCACCATCCTCTCAACCTTGTTCCCTCTCAAACGACATCGCATCAGGCACCGCCAACCACCCGGTCTTCGTCCTCAATAGCTCAAGATCATTACCAATGGCGTCAGCATCCCTGCACGAGTTTGTTCCACCTCACACTTACCCTGCTCGCGGCTCACATTCCAGTGTATGCCACGTTGTCTCGACTTGTTTTCAGTCTTCTCGAACTCTCCCTTGACGGCAATCATAATAGAACGTTCGAACAGCACCTTCGAGCAACCATGCAAACAGTGCCCGATGGACCCGCTATCAAAGGGCGCATATCACGTCACGGCCCCCCTGCCGCTTCATTGCTTTGGGGACAAGGGGTACAATCAACGCGGCTCCGACTCTCAGTAACTTGACACACCCGGACCGCTCTCGGGATTCATACAATCGGCTTCGATCTTACGTTGACTCAGGCTGAAACCTTTTCGCAGTAAATCATTCTCGGGACAGTCAAAGACGCCCAAGTGTCTTCTTCTCATTAGTATTACACCGCAACAAGTCGAAACTTCATCTGTATCTTCCGTTTCATCGACATTCCTCCATTCGGAACTCCAAGCAAACTCAACGTGGATCAGGCCTTCAGGTGCCATATGTGTACCCGAGCGTCAGGTTAATATATCTACCACCTACATACGGCGAATCTTTTAAACACCGTGAACTATCTTCTAAATCTGACCGCTATCGCATTCTTCGATCGACGTCCTGCACTAACCAGTACTGGTAGTGCAGACACACTGGAAAAAATCACCTGCGATGTATTATGGTGTAAATGAGCAGTCCCCACACACAAATGATCCACGGTGATTGGAATATTTGCAATTGAGCTGCTTATCGCTCCGATGCTTGGGTGCAATGTATCATGCGGCTTGTTGTGTCCCACACCATCCATACATATATGTACTACGTTTCAGCCCAGTGGGAAGATACAGTGGAATCGCGCACCACGGTCGACCGCATGTGCTTGTATGAGCGTCTGTCTACCGTTCTGGTAAGCAGCGCCCAAATCGGTCTGGCCAGGGGAAAAGCCAATTCCAGTGCGAATGCAATCAACCTTGGCGCACATTTCAGATAGTACCTCTTCTTAAGCTGTGCATCGCTGCGAGATCCTCCATGCTGAACAACTTGAATGCTCTCAAGCTCCGGGAAAGTCGATGTAATTAAACTTTCCTCGACGCGAAGTGAAGTGTCCAATACGCCACCTTGGATATTTCAGTTCCTTGGGGTTACATATATGGCGCAGGCCACCCTTGCGAGACAATATTTGAAGCTTGCGGACTCGCATCAGCAACACCTCCGCTCTGGAATCGGAGCATACATGGTGTCTTCAATTTGCATTTCATTCTTAGTGCCATGGTCCGCTTCTGGTCTGCTTTCGCTCCGGTATGGGCCTAGCCGATCACCCATAGAGAGCAACCTGAAATCGATCGTCCAATCGCGGCCGTTCACGAACGCATCGAAACCCTTCTTACCCCGCGCATAGTTACGCCATAAATCGCTCTACCATAACCTCATCCGCGTCCGGGCCACTCTCTCCGCCTTACACGTAATGACTGTCCTGTCACCCGTGTCGGGATCTCGAGGACGGGGACTATGGCATCCTTCGAAACAGCTTCTACGTGCCATGAGGAGGTCATTACGTCCTCATCAATATCATCATGCCATCGCATCGTCCTTGGCTGTGATCGAGCCGAGTCATACCCTGCTTCGCGTTGACACCGATCGTCCATCGTGTGGTTCATCACCGTTCATGGTATCCGGCTTGACCATAAAGTAGCCGTACCACGCCTTCATCAGAGGGAACACGATGCCCCGGGCCGCTGTTTGCGCAGTCAAACACGACCGTGTAACGTGCTCTACGTTCGAGCTTGGGATCGGGAATTCAGGCCTGGCCGCCTTGACAGCGCTCGTGTCATGCACATACACTTAAAATTGGAGGCACATATTCCAAGTTCTTGAGAGAGAGAAAAAAAAAAAGAAGGTAAGAAGAGTAAGAAAAGATCAGATCCGTTTGTAGCGGGAGTAAACCGGAGAACTCCCAGCTCCGCTATTTATATTTATGTAACTTTCTTTGGATACAGCCTTCAGGGGATACACGCTGCTAAAAAGGGCAGTGCAACACGGAGATCTCTACCAATTGCAAGCTCGCAATAGTAAAAGTTCGGTCAAAGGAACTCACAGCAAGCTTGAGCATGGAAAAACCAGACACAAACAAGGTTAACATAAATTTGAAACGAGCAAAATAAGAATCAACGGCAAACTTGGTTCGATTTGATGATCGAACGGAAGGTGATGCATATGTGCATGCTGAAGGCCGACAGATTCTCTTGTTTGCCATACGTACGTCGTTACGTTGGCAGGTTCCATCCTGGACAGGGTAAACCCTCCGCGTGCAATCTAAGTCCCAACCAAGTTTGCCTTCGGGTTCCCAAGGTCTTTGATCTATCGCCACTCGGTTCGTGTCACATGTGTCCGGGGTGTTTCGAATGTTATCTGCGATCGCGGGCTATGATAGGAACGTTTATGCCGGCGAATGTAATGCAGAATTTCCCGATTCAATCGAAACCACACTTTGAAACTCTGATAAACTGATCGGCCCAATCGGGCCGATATGACTAGTTATCTCTGGTACGATCATTAGACTTCACAGGGAAGAAAATACCTATTTGTTTAGATCATTCACGGTGCTACGTTTGCTTCTTCACCTTCCTGCTGGTGATTAGATCATCTTGCTTGCCAAACAGGAATTGCTTTCGTGCTTGATCATCACTCCAAGATCGGGCCAATTGTAGTCCCGTTGCAAACGTGGACGATCAGCACGGAGGCTTTCTATAGCTTCTACCGTTAGTTTCTGAGAGTCTTCTTCCAATGGTTCATATTTGATCGTCCCTGTGGCCCTCTCTCAGGCTCACTCTCATGCGTACGCGCGCACACGGCAGGCTTAATTGTGGCTATCTCCTGTCTGAGGCCTCGGGCACCCCATTTTAATTCATAGGCTATGCATGCGATAATCAGCAAATCGCGGGAGTGAAACCATCGCCAAAGGCCCAAAGTACATACCATCATGCGTCATATATGATATATGTGATGGCTAACCCCCCCACGGAGCATATCCAATGACCCGCTGACAACACCCGGGACAGTTAGATCAGATTACATCAATCGTGCACTAACGACGATCGTCACCAGAATTCACACGGTGCCATCCGCCGTCCAACCATAGAGAACTACGGACGTAACAAAGGGGATGCAGCTCATTCCGAGGCTTCTTCACAAACCACCCAGTACTGACAAGGACCGCAAGCACGTCCACCAACTAGCGTCGTTCACTGTTATAGCCAACAGATTTCTGCAAATACATATGCTGTATTATTTCCCAGTTGAAAGTGTGCTCCGCGGGCGAGGAAGCGCATGGTCGACGTGCGAAAGCCCTGCCGAGCCCTAGGACGCGCGCGCCAGATCGATAGTGCTCGAGAGCAAAATTCCCAGAATTTGCCGATAGAGATAGTACCCCTTGTCCCTCGAACGCGTCTAAAGCTGGGAAACGAGATCTCCATTTGTCGTACACCGGAACAAAAAATCGTCAACACGACCGCATAGTACAGAGATGGTGTGTAGTCGGAACCGGAGATATGAGATAGAAATATTCGAAGCATGGAGTTCGCACTTCGGTCGCCAAGTTAACGTCCCATGGTTTTCTCGGGAGTCATGGGAATGAGGGTACTATCAAACCCGTGAGGCGTGATTCCGGAAGATACATATGCCGAGTGCACCGCCCCGTCCCAACCCCTCATAGACAAGCGTTTGACTGTGATTCAGGTACTATCTATACGGGTCTATCAGCTATCAGATAATATCACCTGAGAAATGAGACAAATGAGTACGATAGAGTGAGAACCGGTTGCGCATTCCTACTCATGGAGTGCATCCACATTTGGTGATGAAAGCGAGTCAGTGTAAAGCCTGGTGGTCTTACTCTTTCGACGCGTGCAAGCGTGTGTGTGTGGCTGTATGTGTGTGGGATGGCAAACTTGTTCGTGGATACAAACACGTCGGAAGACTCGGAACGACGTAGTTGATTTGATTTGATCTTTTTCGCGACAAAGCCCATCAACGCTTCTGAATCGGGTCTCCGCGAAGCTTGGATGCCTTTCCCGCAGCCTGGCTTTTCTGACTTGTCGAGGGGAAGCGAGAGTGAACTTGTAGGCGGGATCGCGCCGGGAAAAGCTTGGCCAAGCTGTGTGAGAAAATACTCACAAACACGGCGACGAAGTTCAGCTCGATTGATGAACCTCACGCTGTTTGAATGATGATCCTAGCCCCCTTTTGTGTTCGTCG